>JABUQX010119514.1:10000-36265 GCA_015478945.1 Trachelipus rathkii | reverse complement strand
TCATTATTTAAATTAGGCGAATGTTTCATCCATTAGGACCGCTATTCGCCATGCTCAAAAATCTGACTTTAAATGTCTCTTAAATCTGAAATTACTGATTATTGTTTTTATACCAGGAGGAATATGAATGAGGCTCTGTTATTCAAATGAACACTTTGGAGTTCCTCACTTGTGGTTTTCGGTTTCTGTGTGAGAATACTCTATGACACAATTCTTACCTTGAGCATAACCTGCAGCTAGCCTATGTAGTTCCAACTACAATTTATCACATGTATTACCTAACTATGGCATAAACTCATATTTTGTAAGAAATCTCTGGAAATGGAATCTTATACTAAAACTATGAAATCACCTAACTTAACCCTTTAATATGGACGAGAAGTCTAGTTAAAATCTGTAATTTTATTTCCTTTCCTTTAAGTGAGGATGAAGACACCCCTTCCAAGCAAGGAAACAAAATATTTCTTCTTTGGAACAATCTGCCACCTGAGGCCTTAGGATGATAATAAAAATTCTTCTAAAAACATAACAATAAAAACCTTTAGTAAAAAACAAAATTCCCTAGGGATAACATCTTTTACGAAACCTACTCGCTCTAGCATTTAAAAATTTTCCCATGGAGAACGATTTTCCGTGCAGGAAACATCTTGTTGTTTTTACTCTCAATTTAATTAACCAACAGCTGTATCATGGACTCTCGATAGGGAGTTAGAGGAATTTTAATCAGGTGATGTTGTAAGGTGTGATATACACAAAGGTTGGGTAAGGCGTGGAATAAGAAGAGAGTAAGAGTGAATATGTGTAAACCCTTAACCAGGAACTAGGATGTCGTCTTTTCGGACCTTAATATTAGCAAGGTGGGAACCAAATCTGTTCCCAACTCTTACATCTTCACATATAATGTATTTATCAGTACATATTTAACTTTTTTATACTATATTTATAATATCTACTAAGCTTTACTTTAAAAATATTTAAGTAATATATTATATTTTAGGTAATCCTTAATTAAAGTGCAAAGAGTGTTAACAAGGACTGCAGGGGGTAAGGAAGAGGTGGTAGGGTTGAGGAAGGATTGAGAGGGATTAGGGATGTTGTCAAGAGTGTTAACAAGGACTGCAGGGGGTGAGGTAAAGATAAGGTGGTAGGGCGGAGAGAAGGATAATTGAGAGGGATTAAGTGAATGCTGTCATACAATGTGTATAACATAGAATTGTGGAAGGGGATGAGAGAAGTGGTGGTAGTTGGGATATGGATAAAGGATTGAGAGGATTAGGAATGCTGTCAAAAATGTGTTAACAAGGAATTGTAGAAGGTGAGGAAGATAGTTGGTATAGGGGGAGCGTATGATCATGTAAGAGGAGAGTGGGAATGTTGTTAAGTGTAGTTAACAGGACTCAGGGGTGCGGGATATAAGGTGGTAGGAGAGAAGCATGGATTGAAAAGGTGTAGGGAATGTTGTTGAGGATGTAGTTAACAGGACTGCAGGATAGTAAGGAGGTGGTGGTAGTGGGGGAGCATGATTGAGAGTCAGGTAGAGGCAATGTTGTTAGTGTGTTAAGGGACTTGCAGGGTGGTAAGGAAGTGGTATATTTTATAATTAGAAGATAGGGCAGGGTGAGAAGCTAATGGTTTTGTGAAAGAAATTATCAATTAAGGAATCATTTACCTTTTTGTTATACATACTAAAATCTAACTCTCTCTCTCTCTAATAAAATCCAATATCTTAACTTTAAAAAGTTGATAAGTTACCTGTACACTGTGAATTGTTATTGTGTGAATCCAAAGGGGAAGGTTTGCTCACCAAATCGACCTACCTACATATCGCTTAGTCATTCATATAAATTTATTATATACATTTTTACAATCCTCTAAGGAATTTGTGCAATTGATCAGAACCTATTAAAAGACCTATTTTTACATAATCATTCTTTGCATGGGATGAGCTAAGTTATATTACATTCACTGGCAAAAATTCCGTAGTCTAAATACTAAACCTGCGTATAAATATAGGAATTTGGTAGGTTCATCTACTACTGCAGCCCGTTAAATCATATGTATGCTTCATCTGTACCCAATACTTATAAATAATTACTAATATTATCTAACCTATTACACCTGGTAAGTATTAAATGCCTAATTTAATAGACATTTTTATTCTTATATAAAGGCTTGCAAATTATAAAAAACAAGTATAATGACCTACTGACTAACGTTCTTTGACTTGCATGATCAAACAGAGGGTTGCAGAACAGGGAAAACATTATTTACCTTTATATATTGACAAACTTGCTAAAGGAAGAGCAACCCCTTTACTACTTGTTAAAAAAGTGCCTACTTGACTGGCGATTGCATTTTCCTTGTTATTGGGATTGGAAGAGGTTTTAGAACAAATGGAAGTGTGATGCCCCCTTTCTTTACATATATAGCACACCTTTTGTGAAGTACATTCTTCAGAAAGATGGTTGCTAGACAAACAATTAAAACAAAGATTTTTTGTTTTTATAAAACTAATTCTATGTTCTATTTTATTAATGACATGACAATTATTAGTATAATGGTTATCATTACAAAATCTACAAGTTATCCTGTTTTCATAGCTTGGGTACTCTTGAAAGGTAGGTTTAACTGAAGTATTAAAAGATTTGGGTTTAAATGAAGAAGAGGTGTTAAATTGAGATGTAGGGAGGAGTGGTCTAATTGGTGTGGTGTTGTGAGAAGGTTGAAAGGGACGAGAATGTGGTGAGGTTGTTTATTAACTTTGTAGTGTGGGTAGTGGATTAAACTGTAGAATTTATTGGGGAAGAAGTTTATGCACAACATTTCAAAATATGTCCTGCACTATTATGATTTAAATTTAGATTTTAACCGAAAATATTATTTATATTATTGTTTTGCATTATTTTAGATATCATTGTGGTGATCTTACTAAATTTTACCCTAAAACCTCAGTCAAGTAGGTACTTTTTTAACAAGTAGTAAAGGGGTTGCTCTTCCTTTAGCAAGTTTGTCAATATATAAAGGTAATAATGTTTTCCCTGTCTGCACCCTGTTTGATCATGCAAGTCAAAGAACGTTAGTCAGTAGGTCATTAGCTTGTTTTTTAAATTGCAGCCCTTTATATAAGATAAAAATGTCTATTAATGGCATTAATACTCCAGGTGTAAATAGGTTATATGATGTAATAATTTAAAGGTATGGAAAGTTAAAGAAATAACAGGTTTAACGTCTGTAGTAGTAGAGATAAATAAAAAAATCAGAAATATATACCAGTTTGGTTCTAAGACTACGGAATTTTTGAACGGAATGTAATATATTAACCTTATTAAGCTAATCCCCCATGCAAATGTTAATGAAATTATTAAAAATTGGGCTATATTAAAAGATAGGTTCTGATAAATTGCACAAACTTTCCTCTATAAATGGGATGAATAAAATATGTTATGGTAATTAATTTAATGAATTAACTATCAGATATACATCAGCCTGCATCAGAAGCAACCTTCCCTTTTGATTCACACAATTACCAAATTCACAGTGTTACAAGTTAACTTCAACTTTTAAAAGTAGATATTCCAAATTCTTAAGGAAAAATATCTCAGTCAATAAAATTGTTTAATTTTAACATTTTACTTATTTGAGAAAATGATTCTATTGATAATTTCTTTCAAACCATGCTCCCCCCTACTACCACTTCCTTACCCCCTGCAGTCCCTGTTAACACACTTAACAACATTCCCACTCCCTCTCAATCCATGCTCCCCCCTACCACCACCTCCTTACCCCCTGCAGTCCCTGTTAACACACCCAACAACATTCCTACCACCTTTCAATCCATGCTCTCTCCTACCACCTCTTCCGCACCCCCTGCAGTCCCTGTTAACACACTTAACAACATTCCCACTCCCTCTCAGTCCATCCTCCCCCCTACCACTACTTCCTCACCTTCTACAATCCTTGTTAACACATTTGACAGCATTCCTAATCCCTCTCAATCCTTCCTCCCCCCTACCACCACTTCCTCACCTTCCACAATCCTTGTTAACACATTTGACAGCATTCCTAATCCCTCTCAATCCTTCCTCCCCCCTACCACCTCTTCCTCACCCCCTGCAGTCCTTGTTAACACTCTTGACAACATCCCTAATCCCTCTCAATCCTTCCTCAACCCTACCACCTCTTCCTTACCCCCTGCAGTCCTTGTTAACACTCTTGACAATATTCCTAATCCCTCTCAGTCCATCCTCCCCCCTACTACCACTCCTTCACCCCTTACCATCCCTGTTAACACACCTTACAACATTCCCACTCCCTCTCAATCCATGCTCCCACCTACCACCACCTCCTCACCCCTTACAATCCCTGTTAACCCATCTAACAATATTCCTACTCTTTCTCAATCCATCCTCTCCCCTACCACCACTCCTTCACCCCTTACCATCCCTGTTAACACACCTTACAACATTCCCACTCCCTCTCAATCCATGCTCCCACCTACCACCACCTCCTCACCCCTTACAATCCCTGTTAACCCATCTAACAATATTCCTACTCTTTCTCAATCCATCCTCTCCCCTACCACCACTCCTTCACCCCTTACCATCCCTGTTAACACACCTTACAACATTCCCACTCCCTCTCAATCCATGCTCCCCCCTACCACCACTTCCTCACCCCCTGCAGTCCCTGTTAACACACTTAACAACATTCCCATTCCCTCTCAATCCATGCTCCCCCTACCACCACTTCTTCACCCCTTGCAATCCCTGTTAACACACTTAACAACATTCCCATCCCTCCAATCCTATGCGTCCCCCCTACCACCACTTTCTTTCATCACCTTCTACAATCCTTGTTAACACATTTGACAGCATTCCTAATCCCTCTCAATCCATCCTCCCCCCTACCAACCCTTCCTCACCCTTTACAATCCCTGTTGACACACTTAATAACATTCCTACCCATTCTCAATCCATACTCCCCCTTACAACTAAATTGTCACCCCTCATAATCGATGTTGATCTTTTTAAGGCAATCCCATCTCTCAATGATGATCTTTTCTCTTGGGTAAATACCTTTATTTCTTATTCCCCTGTTGAACTATCTGCTTCCTCAGTTGAAAGCTTTAGAGAGGAGGAAGGTTCACCTGAATTGGATATAAATAAATTGTGGGAATTAACTCACATAGGTATATCACGAAAAATGGTTTTTAGAGAACGAGAAGACGGTTACGCACTTTAAAACATTTTCAAGAAAATTTACGTTTTGAGAATGGTCGGTACATAGTCTCACTCCCTTGGCGTGATAGCCATCACCCCCTCCCTAATAATTATTCATTAGCCAAATGTAGGCTCTATAGTGTATTGAAGAAATTGAGGTCACAACCTGACCTTTTAAAATCATATTCAGAAGTGTTAAAGGATCAAATGGAAAGAGATTTTATAGAAGAAGTTAAACCCTCTACACCACCTCACCCCGAATCTAAAGTTCATTACTTACCTCACCATGGTGTACTTAAAAACTCTTCAACCACAGCTTTAAGGATTGTTTTTGATTGCTCCTCAGGTTCCCCTAGCCTGAATAATTGCTTAAATTCAGGTCCCTCTCTTATAACAGATTTAGGTAAATTTATTATTAAAATTTCGCATGAAATCTTATGCTATATCTGCAGACATCGAGAAGGCGTTTTTAGCGATAAGGTTAGATGAGAAAGATCGTGACTCTACAAGATTTTTATGGTTAAGAGAGCCAGAGAATCCTAATAGTCCTCTCATGACTTATCGTTTTAAATCAGTTCTCTTTGGTGCAACCTGCAGTCCTTTCCTATTAGCAGCATGTCTTAATCATCATGTGTCAAATTCTGACAGTCATTATAAAACTGATATTTTGAGTCAATTATTTGTTGATAATATTTTTAATACTTTCGATAATGAGGAATGAAATAATAAAATATTTTGATGAAACCCGTAATTTATTTTTAAAGGGAGGTCTTAACCTTAGAGAATGGTCTTCTAATTCCCTTAAAGCAAATGAATATTTTGAATTGAATAAAGTAAGAAGTGAAAGCTCTACTGTTAAAGTCTTAGGTTTAGAATGGAACATTAACAGTGATATGATGACTTACCCGGTTAAAGAGGTGGAGGAATTTGCCAATACCAAGCGCAAAATACTTAAGGAAGTAGCTTCTGTGTTTGACCCCATGGGTATTTATCCCTGTATAAGCAGGTAAGGTTATTAATTACAAATATATATTGAGAAGAGAAAGTATCAATGCGGATCAACCTATGCTTGAAAGATTTTTAAGAGGGGAGCTTAATTCTTTTTCAGTTAAAGTATTGTCAATCAGTTGTTTACAAATACCCACGTCAGCTTAATATTTTCTTATAAAGTAATCTTGATGCCTTTTCGGATGCTTCCAAGAGATGCCTATGCCAACTGTATAAATATATATAATATCACATAAAAAACAATATTTGATGTGTCTAATATTCTGTATGTCCAAGGTTAAGAGTAGCCACCTTTGAAAGTAAGTTTAACCATTCCCCGTAATGAATTAATGGGTATATTAATTAACTATCTACATCGTTTGTTAAATATGGTTAATGAAGCATTTAACAATTATTTACTTAATAATTAGGATATAATATCATTTGGTCAGATAGTCAGGTAGCTTTACAATGGGTTTATTCTCAGAAACAGCTTCATACTTTTTTACAAAATAGAGTAGACGAAATCCACAAAAATGTCCCTTCAGCAGAGTTTAAATATGTGCCAACTTTTTGTAATCCAGCAGATTTAGCTTCTCGGGGAAGTAAAGGTGAATATATAAAATCGAGTCTATGGTTACATGGTCCAGGTTGGATAGTTGATGAGCAAAATTGGCCTAAATGGGAGGAGCATCCCTTACATCTGAAGGAATTTTCGGTTGAAGATTCTCTTGTTACCACTGCCACTATTACCGAAATTCCTTCTAAAAAATATGTTTTAGATTTAAGTATATATTCATCTTTA
This sequence comes from Trachelipus rathkii, assembly GCA_015478945.1. Taxonomy (NCBI): domain Eukaryota; kingdom Metazoa; phylum Arthropoda; class Malacostraca; order Isopoda; family Trachelipodidae; genus Trachelipus; species Trachelipus rathkii. The sequence continues at coordinate 29,254 of JABUQX010119514.1, read as the reverse complement.
GACAAGGTTGTACGCATAACAAATTTACTATTCAGATTTATTAATAATTTGAGAAGGTCAAAGTTGAGTGCCCCTTTAAAATCTATAGTTAAACCAACTTTTTCCCATCAGTTTACACTGGAAGAGTTTCAAAGGTCAGAATTGTACTGGATAAGGAGCTTACAAGCTGAGTTTTTTACCCCAGAAATAAAGTGTTTAAGTTCGAACGATGTACCCTTAACTTCTTTAACAAAGCAATTAAATTTGAAATTGATGGATGGTTTACTTCGATGTGATCGAAGGCTTAATAATTCCTTATTACCTTTTGATACTAAGTTCCCTTTATTTTTACCCACTAAGTCTATTTTTGTTAAGCTACTCATTTGGCAGTTTCACATTAAATATCATCATTTGGGCATTTCTGAGCTTTGTTTGCTTTTTGAGGCTTGTCTAAACCGGTGAGTGAGGAACTGTTTCAACCATATTCCTCTATTCCAATTATTCTCTTTGCTTGTTTCTGAAATTTAAGCAAAAGTGTGGACCACTTGTTGCAACTTCCTTCTTGCGACTTTTGTCATGTGGAAACTATCCGGTATTATTGTAATAGGTGATAGAACTTAACTAGATTACTTTTAATGTAAAGATCCAAAAACCTTAATTAATAAATGTTATATATACGCTTTTTACTTGCGCCTAGATAACTCGAGCAAGTTCATTTGGAATAGTTTATGGACTAATAGCACCGAATCATTGTTATGTTCCTTCGCGGATCAGATATCATATAGGTCGGCGAGGCAATCCCTTTTATTTATTCAGACAATATGCAACTTTATTTTCAAGCTACAGATACAGTTCAATATTAAATATTACATTCACTCCCAATCTGTTAAAGAATATTTTTATCAAACTCATTCAATATAACCTGGAGATTTAATCCTGCCCGTGCTAGATTCTTTATGTGGGTTTCTTTGGAGCTGTTAATAATTAGGTATTTGGTTGAAAATTCAACTTGAGAGAATACTATAAAAAGAGTTAATTTCTTAGAAGAGTTTTCCTACACGGTTTTGATAGAGATAGAAATTACGAACCATAGTATTTATGTCGTCCTCTCAACCTTTGTGGAGAATGATTACATTCTGGTATATGACCCTTAAACGCTTCTTTTCATCTTATTTAAATGGTTATAAAAATTTAAATTCCTTCCTGATTCTTTCTAGGAATTTTTGATTAAATTACTTAATTGATCCATTAAATTATATAATAACATAAGTATAATAATACTTACTAAACTTATTAAGTAATTTTAAAAACGGATGGAGAAATGATTATCTTTTAAATTTAAAACAGTCTTGGAATGTGACAGAAGGTTAAGACCAAACATCATGAGTTGGTCGACATTTTACCTTTGTTATGAAGATGATGTACTCGCATAAAAATGGATATGCTCATAGTATTGATTCTTATTCTATATAATGATCACCTGATGTAAGTTATGTCCCGGTGTACCGTGTCTCTTAGACGAATAAATGGATGAAATAACGAGAAGCTGTTGTCATTCTATATCCCCTTAGAATTACATTATACTAAAATTAATCTATTGATAAGACTTCTTCCCCATGTAAATGACTTAATCTGACATTGTTGGACTCCCCCTAGCAGTAAGACATAAAAACACGTCAGAGCAAAGGAGTAGCGCACAGCGTATAATAAAATCTATTCATCACAACAGTTAACATAAATATTTAATTATATTATTATTATTATTATTATTATTATCTTAATTATTTTATTATTAACTATTATTATTATATTATATTATTATTTATAATTATTATTATATTATTAAGATTATTATATATTATTATTATTATTATTAATTATATTATTTCTTAATCTTTGTTTACAGTGTACATCCCTTTCATTTACTTTGCCTCCATTATGTTATTCACGAAATTATCGTTTGTATTTAATAGTTGTTCTTGTCATTGCTCTTTTGTTCGATATATCGTTGAAGGATTGGTCTATGTCTTCTGTTGAACCTTTTGTTCCCCCTTCAAACTTTCACGAGTCCCTTCTGTAAGCATAAATGTAATATATTTGTTAGTATATTGTACATGATATCGTTTATATTAGTTATCTTTCAATCCTTAAAAAATGAAATTGTGATTAAAAGAATACTAAGGAAGTGGTGTAAGAAAGTAAAGGGAGTTAGTTTAATATAAGAAAGATTAGTTATGAAAAAACAATGGTATATAATATATTTATGTAGTACTTGTTCATTTGGTCTGTGTTTTACGAGGTACTTAATAACCTACTTTTTAACTCTAGGACGGTGCTTACCCCTTTTCTTGGAATGTCACGAGGTCCATGTAGTTAGTTTTTCTTTTTCCCATTTATCTCTTACACAGATAGCAGTAATGTAGGGTTGACCAAGTTTTTTTTTCTTTTTTTTGTTCATTTAGGCTGTTGTTCGAGGCTAATAACCTCTGTTAAAATTCTATTCCTTGTAACTTACTACTCCACCTAGTAATGTGACAGGAACCATTAGATAGGTTTTCCACTTTTATTTTCTTCTTCCACAGCTGAATTTTTAAATATTTTTTTTTGTCCTTAGTATAACCTTATATTACATTTAAAGGATATCTATCTATTTAGTACTGATTCATACTATATTTTATTATTTTATTTTTTATTGCCCCCTTTTTTACCGCTGAGTTGGGACAGTGCCTGTTTGAGCTTCCCTCACCTTTTTCCCCGCGGTTCTTCTCAGAAGTGACTCAATCTGGATTGATGGTTACCGAACATTAGAGCTAATCGTTTTCATGTTAAATTTTTTTTTTTTTTTTTTATTTCTTGAATTGCATATTTACTGAATTCCTCCTCGTTTCAAAATCTCTTAACTACATACTTACCTAGGACTAAATTTTACCCTGAAACATTATTTTTTATTCTACTTTTTTATTTCTATTGAAGTTGAACGATTGTTCATGATTTTATTTTTATATTTAATTTTATTTTGATTCAGATGAACCAATAATTGATTAAATACTGTAATTTTCATTCCATCTTTCCCTTTAAATATCCCGTTAAATGTACAGTTAGGTTTTTGTACGTTTGGCAGGACCGTATTTTTAATAGCCATTGGTGATGAATAAAGATTTTACGTTATTAATAGTTGTAATTGAGTTTTGAAATTGCTTTAAAGTTTTATTATCTTTATTTATATGTAAGTTTCCCTGTTTAAAGTTCCCTCGTTTTAATATTTCTTTAAAGTACTAGATGTACGACATTTTTTCTAAATTTGTACGATTTTTCACCTGAAGCCTGTGCTTCTTGGACAATACTTTGTCATTATAATTTTTGATGTTTGAGTTTGCCTTGTCTATTAAAGTTAAAGTTATAATATTTCTTTTATTAAGGTTCGTTTACTGGTTACGTAATAAATAAACTTTTATATTTATATTCCAAAAGGCCTTAATTTGAAATATTTTTGTGTTAAGTATTTCCAATCCTTTTGTTGAACACTTCATTTAGACTTTTTAATATTTTAAAATTAAATATTTCTTTAACCAAAAAACAAGGGTTGATCATGTATTTTATACTGATCGAATATATTGACAATTAGGAGTACAAACGTTTATTGAAGAGTGAAAAAACCTTTTGTCCACAAACACATATTCATTAAAGACAGAAGCCATTTGTGGGGCTTTTGACGAATTACTTTTCTGGTTGATTCCGCGTATATAAAGTAAGGGTTTGGAAATTCGCAGCCTTTGATCATTTTTGGTTCTCTACTATACATACATGGATGGTTGTGTATTGGACTCTTAAGGTCTTTTTAATTTATTGTGACCTTTTTTCACTGGAACTGAAATTAAATTTATTTTAAGTTTTGGTGAGAACTTTTCCTGCCATTAAATGTGACGTTAGACTAAAGAGACATTTTCGTTATATATTTTCAATGATTCGCAGAATATTCCGATATCAATACCGATATTTGACTCTCTCTCTTGCTGCCTCTGATTTTATGTCTCTCGTGATATATATATATCCGGTAAAGTGACAGTGATGAATTTACTTAAAGTCTAATATTTGTTCTTTAAATATTTAAATAACATGATTACCAAAGCAAGTATTTGAGTTATTTCCTTTATTTTTTATTCACATTGCTATTTTTAACTCTAATATCAAAAGATTTTAGACCTTGATGTAAAATCATTTAAGATTTATAGATTGTTTTAAAATTAAATATTATATCTTTTATTATATTTTATTAATTTATTATCTATTATTTATTATTATTAATTATTATTATTATTATTATATATATTATTATTATTATTAAATTATTTATATAAGTATTTTCCTCGCATGCCAAAGGGATTATTTATATTTTTTTATCGAACAGAATACTTTTCCGCATTTAATTTATAGGTCTAGGATGAATTGGCGTGATATTTGTGTTGTAAATACTGATTTCCTATATCTGAAGAAGGATCATTTGTCCCTTTGATTCCTTGTTGTTGTTGTAATGAACTTTATTGGTTCCAGAAGAAGTGAATTCCTTAGGCCCTTTGGTGGTACGTAATATTCAGTTGAATATTCCTTATTTAAATATATATTTTTTATTGTTTATGTTTTTTCCTGTAAGGTCAATGCTTATATTTTAATTATAATATGAGTTTATATTACAGCATGCGTATCTGATTAATGTAATTAAAACTTAAATTGAATCCATGACTCTTTTTTCTTATTAGTGTACTCCTTATTATAGTTTATTATTTGATATTATTAATTATTATTATTATATTAATTAATATAGTAATATTATTTTATTATTAATTATATATTTAATTATTATTATTTATATTATATTTATTAATATTTATTATTATTATTATTTATTTATATATTATATATATATTATTATTATTATTTTATTAATTATATATCATTCCTCGCATGCAAAGGGATATTTATATTTTCCTCGACCAGAATAATACTCCTCCGTTTTATATTTTTTAGGTCTGGAATGATTGACGTGGTATGGTAGAGATACTGATTTCCTTTAGTATTATGTTTCAATTGCAAACAATGGATTAAACCGTAATTCTGGAGAGCGTTACCGGATCTCCTTTTATATGAAAATATTCATTTACCAAATCTGCGATTGAAGAGTTTGTACTGTTAGTTAAAGCGTTGATTATTTTGAATATTTTTGTATTTTTGATTCGCACTGGGTTTATGGCAGCCTCCATCAATCTTTTTAAATTGCTGCATTTCAATTTTGATACTTGTGTTACCCTTATTAAAGATAACTGGCTGAGTAAACGGGCATTTTGTTCTTATTTATTTATCATGAAACGTGGAAACTTAATTTGGTCAATGTGTTAGGTTTTGCCTCCATATTTCCGTGAGCATGGACATTTTTATTTAACACATATAACTACTTATAATAGTAATAGCTAGGTAATAAGATATATATATAATATATTTACATAAGAATATATGTAATTAAAATTTTATATATATATAAACTAATACATTACTTAGTTACATGAACTCACATCTAATATCATTTAATTCAAGGAATGATAGTTCTTAAAAAAAAAGAGAATAGCATCTGCCAGGTCTCCTTCATCTTTTCCTCGTTGTGTCTGATTTTATATGCGAAGAGCAAGAAAAACCGTTCCACCGCAACTTGCGTTGCGAGGTAGCAGCAGATAACAGCAATTTCAAGCTCTTGTACAATGTCTTGAACTCTTCGAGTTACATTAAAATTTTTCAACTTTTTCAGGTGTTGCCCAGTCTAATCAAGAAATTATTGTATTTAAAGTTATGGACATATTGTTGGATATTAAAAAATATGAGTAACAAGGATTAGGAAGACCAGACCTTTTCTTGAACCAGTCGAAGCTTTCGACTGAACTCTTCAATATCTAGAAGCTTTCTATAACTAGAATCATTCATGAACTTTTTACTAGAGAAGAATGACTTGATTAGTAAATTAAGATTAGAGTTTAGTAACGAGACTGTATGTTGTAATTTCATCAACTTACATATGTTTGATGTATCCTTTCTTCTTGAACTTCCTGCACCTTTAATACAAATGGCCGCATTGCAAAGTGCAGATTTTAGCTTTTGTTGTTGTTCTTCAGTGTTAAGCGTTACCTGTAGATTGCATCAAATAAACAACTGCTAAGGATTAATGGATCTATTGTCAAGTGAGACACACTATATCTCTTCGACCATGGAGTTCTTTTATTTCTTCAGTATTCATATATATTATTAGGTATGAGAGTTATAAAGTTGAAGGTTGAATTTATAGAATATAACTCGTATATTTGAACATAACGGTTGCTCGGTATAAATCTTCGACATTTGCAATTGGCATTTTGATGTGGAAGTCGGAAAGTCAATAAACTTGCATGAGTGATTGAAGGTCATTCAAGAGTCAAGGACAAATTCCTATCAACCTGTTGTCAGCTTAAAATATTTTCCGAACTCATACCTCTATTCTTGGACAAGCAATACCGACTCCGAACTCCTAGCTCCGACTCCGACCTCTTGAAATATTACCGACTCCGCTACCTCTACCGACTCCAGAACTTCCACCTCTTCTAATTACCGACTCCGACTCCGACACCGTCTCCATTCTCCACTATCTTCAAAACTACCGACTCCCCGACATCCGCCGACTCCGACTCCGACTCCGAACTCCCGACAACCTGATCTTATCACACTGTCCTTACTTCTCTATAAATACATCCATCTTCTCGCTCCTATGTGGTAAATCCTCACCACAATCTTATAGTCTTTTAAATTTTACTACTCTCTCGTCACAACAAGAGCCTCACATCCTGCCCTACGGTTTTTCTGGCACTTTGATCGGGCCGATTGGGGGCCTTGTCGTTTTGGCATTCATAACACTAACAATATATTGGGTCTGAAATGACTGCTTGTCTGGTGACGCTTCGAAACATTCTTGCCACTAACGTGGGAAGCATTAGTTTGATGGGATGAGCAGGTCAGTTCCTTCTTCGAGTAAATCTCTTGCCTCCTCATACATCCATGCATCTTGTCTGCATTTGGTTGTATGGTCCATCTCAAGGCTAGAGACAGTGGGCGTATCGGGGATCTTGAGAAAAATATTTATCAATTCTGTTCATTCATTCTTGCTTTAATTCGTTTCATCGTGTTCATCTAGGAAATCGTTGCAGGATAATACTCTTCTTTCGAGCAAAGCGAGACCTTTCATCAAAGCAGAAATGCGCTATTATACGTCCTTTGGTGTCTCCACTTGACAAATCTTTCTGGCCTCTTACCAAAAAGATATCTCTAACTACTTCTGTTAATTTCGCCCCTTTCCTTCCTCTTATAATCGATCGGATGTAGTATGTTTGCTATAATCTCGCAAGCTAAAAAGCCATCTCATTTGGCCTCCTATTTTCCTCTAAACTCAATCATGGACGATTCTGGCATTCATCTCAATCCTATCCTCCTTTAGCTACCTCATCAGGATATTCTATGCCTTTGTAGCTGGTGAGTACAATGTTAGAATATCGAGTGCATGAGACTCACGATATTCTTATGAACGTTTAGGATGGAAAAAAAAAATTTTACAAGACAAAAAGAAAGAATTATCTTATGAAATACGAGTATCAAGGAATATTAAAAAGGGAAGTGGAAAAACAGTGACTGCTAACTAGTTATGTATAAATAGAAGAACAGTAATGTTCAAATTAATAAGGGGATAAGGACTTCCGAGAATGGTGCGAGAATCCCTCACCCTGAGTTTTATATAATTGTAAGCTTTCTAATGCTGACCTCACTCCGTCGTTAAACTAGATTCTCTTATGATCTCAATGACTATAATCTACTTTTCTCCAGCTAGTCTGTGAAAAGACACGTACAATGATCAACCATGTTCTCCTGAAAAAAAAGAGAAGTCCGCTCTGATCCTTAGTCTAACTATCCCTTTTATTAGCATCTCACTTTATTGTGATTATTCTATCTAAGACTACTTTTCGAAGCTCTTCATCAAACCACATCAATTTCTTAGAATACATTATTGGTGGAGAATCTTCGATGTTCCATATCTTCACGAATCCCACAAGTTTACTGCACATTCGGCGCTCTGAAGAGGTTTGCTACTGGGAATATAATCTTCTCTATGCGTGTAGCTGATTTTTTAATAGTTTTACCTGTTTTTTTTTAATAAAACTTAGGAACTATGGGGAGACGTTGTACGTAGGTGGTGATCTTGACATATCCAAAGTATAAATATAGACGCGGGATTATAAATATGGCAACGCGCACTGCTCTATCTAATTCTTCCCACTCTTTTCATAGGGTTATTCCTCGTTGTCTTTTCGAGACATTACTTGCAATGTCTACGTTACTTTCAAAATACGCTTAATATCGGCTGTTGTTGATGTGAGTGGCTTACATCTTCTTCCTTTATCGACTGTCAATAGTGTGTTCTCGTTTCTGTCTTATCTCCTACTTATGTTCCTACCTTTCATTATGATCTTCTCACCTGCAATCTAACTTCTATCCACTCATATGCCGATGACTCAACCCTCATTCTTCAACTTCATTTCAATTTTTCTCCCTCTTGTTATTCTTTATAAGAGAGACTACCGTCTCACCTATAACATAAATATTTCTCGTCTAGAAACATAAACAACAAATTGTCTCGAGATGTAGCAAAACCTTAGAGTGAAAATTCAATTCTTATAAAAACTCACTTCTACAAAATATCCTCCCTTCCTCTTAAGGGATGGGGTGGGCGGTAACAATAAAATAGAATTCTTACTTAACTATTCACTAATCTCTTTCGACGGATTCGTCTCGTCTCTCCTGTTTATATTCACACAACAGCTTAAACATCCTTGGCCTGTATACATAAATCAAGAAAAATGCTTAGGAGACCTACATCATTATCGGTCTGCTAAGGCTTTGCTCCTATTAAAAGAGAAACTGGGAGTCTGTTAGATGCGAGACTTTTTTTTCCTTTTCAGTTACTCAGCTATATAAGGGTCTCATCCGCCCTTTATGAGTATGCTCTCTATATCTCGAAGGCATGAGAGCATTACCAGATTTACACCGGTCATATTTAGGATAGGTTCGATCAAAGTTCATAAAGTAGACTTATAATACTGTTCTGCACTTTATCAGATTCTACTTGATCTCTATCTTGGCGCGGCTGATTGTTTGGCTTTATCTCTCTTTTCTATAGGTTACCTCAATCATTGAGCAGGTGCATCGGTCGTGAGAACTATTGATCACTATTGGTGAATTACGTACCACCAACCTTACGTCGCCTCCGTATACTTGGGGTGCTGTGTCCGCACATGAGTTTTTGTTGATATTGGTAACTCCAGCGTTATAGATTCCGTTGCAAGAAAGGAGTGTGCTTTTCCTTTCTCTTTCCTGCCACCACTCCTGTTCAGCTGTAGCGAATTCTCTTCCCATACTTACTGTTTTTCAGCTGAATTATTAATCTTCTTCTACTTCAAAAGCCTGAAGTCTAGTGCTACCTAACTGCGATAAGAGTTACAGTTAAGTCTAAGTAGACTTCTGAGGACGTGCAAGCACACCCTTCCATAGAATGAGTGCTACCTGCCCCTCAGTGTGAAGTAGGTCGGTGACAAACTGTTAATAATACTATTCTAATAATTTATTTATCAATAAAATTATATATATATAATATATTATTATTATCGTATATTTCTTTTATTATATTGAACAATCTCATTTATCATTTCCTATATCATCTCATAATCATTATAATGCATATATATATATATATATACTATATCTATAACTATAACTATATATATATATTATATATAATACTAATTATAACTAACTTACATATATACTACTTACTTACTTAACTTACTACTACTTATAAATACTAATTAATCATACTACTAATACTTACATATTATCTATTATAACTTATATATGATAACTACTTATAAATTAAATATTTAAATTACATAATATAATTATATAATACAAATTATAATTATAATTTAATATAATAAATATTATTATATAATAATAATATACTAAATACTATATATATAATATAATATAATAATATTAATAATTAATATATAATATAATATTATAATATATATTAAATATATTAAATTAATAATAATATATAATTTATATAATAGGTAGTAATTATAATAAATAATATTAATATTAAATAATTGAATTAAACTATATATAATATATAATAATAATATATAATATATCATTATATATTATATATATAAATATAATATTTATTATTTAATACTTATAAATATAAATATAATATAATAATTTTCGAGAGGAAAAGGGGTAATATTATATATAATATTATTATATATATTATAATAATTTATATAATATATATATAAATATATATAAATTTAATTAATTAAATTAATAAAATAAATGAAATGATGTAATAAGTATATAGTAAGATTTCTAAGTTACTGAAGTGTAAATATTAATATAAACTAATATTACAAATGATAATAATATATGTATAAATATAATATAAGTATAAATATATTATAATAATATAAGATATATATATAATATATATATTATAATAATAAATTATAAATTAAATATTATATATTAATTATAAATTAAAATATATATATATACATATATATTAATAATAATAATTTAAATAATATATTTATAATAATAAAAAACTGATAATAATTTTTAATTGGTTTAATAAATTAATTTGAATTTAATAAAAATATTGAAATATTAAACAAATAATGTATATATATTATTAATAAATTAAAATATAATTATATTAAAATTAAATATACAGAAGTTGATGCGACATAGTATAAAGAAGAAGAAGAAGAAGTAAGAAGTAGTAAAGATAAAGATAAATGAATGGATTGAAAGAAGAAGTATTATTATATATATAAAGTAAGTAGATAAAAGTAAAGTAGCACAAGACTCCAAGAATTAGTGTTATATATAATATATAGTATATAATATTATTATATGAAGATATTTTTCCTTTGAGGCTTAATATATAAGAAGCTTAAAATTATTGTTTTATTTAAAGCAAACTATTCAAAAACACAATTTTTTTGTAATAATCAACAAGAACATTTGTAAGAATTTAACACTAGATCTAGCTTTCGAGGGATCATGTACGTCGACACGATTGTCAGAAACTGAGGTTCTTAGTAGAATTTTTAGAGATGTGAATTTGGCTCATCAATTTTTCTAGGGCTACGTAGTTCTTATCTAGAGGTCAGATGGAAACACTGTTTTCCTGTTGATCATGAAGATTCAATAGACTTTTTTAAGAAGAAGTTTACTAGCGTTTTGATTCTTTAAAGAAGTGTTGTTGTATCGATTGAGTCTATATGATGATTATCTCCTTGATGATACAATTAAAGTTTTGTGCTATTTTTAATTGATAAAAGTAAACGCCTTAATTTTTTCTTGTATTTCGCAGAGGTAAGTATTTTATGATAGTATGTTTAGTATAATGGAGGTGAATTTAAAGTTAATAAAGGGTTAGAGTATAGAGATTTGAACGTATAGTCAAGTGACTAGAGATGAAAAGTAGTTTGTACTAAGTGACAAGATATTCAAGAGATTTGTGTTATAGAAAAATCTGTTAGCAGAAAAAGAAGAGTTGTCAGTATTCCAGCCAGAAGTATATTTATAAGACAGTTGACAGTATTTGGCAGATGATTTTGAGATTCAGCGCTTTTGTTTTGTTATTTGTTCTTATAGTGTATAGACGTATTGTTTTTAGAATTAAACTATTAGATTTATAAACAAATGTTTTATAAGATGGTATCCAGAAGTAAGTAATCTAATTGATAACCTTATAACTTTAATTGTAAATATTTGGAGATTAATATAATAGCCACAATTTGAAATAAATTCTTCGGTATAATAATAAGGTAATAAATAATGAAGTTATATAAATGTTCAAAATATTTATTTTTACTTATTTACTGAAGAAATAATTTGATAATATATAATGATAAATATTTTAGGTTGTTGAAGAACTGATTTTAATATTTAGATCTCTTTCTAAATTTTCTGGACTGCAGAGCTTGTATGCTCTCAAAAAGGTTACTCAGTGTTGCTATTTTATGGATGTTTCATGACTTGAAAACCAGTGTGTGTACGATGGTTTTGACGTTGGTTTCCTCCAAAATCACATTCCCAATGTTCACCCATTTATAAATCAAAACTAAAGAAGTTATTATTTATTATTTGTTTAATCTTTTTCTCGACCCAGCAAGTAACCAAATGCTGGTTTATGTATATTGTTTAATAAAGTTCAAAATTGTATCGATGTTTATGTTCCTTGGTACTATTGCGAGATTAAATATAGTGAGAATTTTTTGCAACAATATATTGATGTTGTACTTTTATTATTACGTTAACAATGTTGAAAGGTATGATGTCTTAATATGAAAATATTGTTCCATTAATTTAAAAAACACACACAAATCGGCGACAAAAGTAGCCAAATGGTGATTTAGTCAAAGCTACATTTGGAAATCAGAGAAGGTATATTTTGATCCTGGGTAAAAATGTTCCTAGTTTATCAGAGGTGAGTTTAGATGTTCCTAAAGGAGTGTTATTTAGATATAGCGGTCTCTCCATTTGATAAATTTTTTGATTTTTTCAGTTGCAATTGGCGTTGAGTGTTATCTGCTTTAGGGGGATGTTTTCCTTTATGGAAGTCTTCGATATTGCATAAATTTTGAATTAACATGAGACACCGCATTATAGTCTTTAAACTTTTTTTGAGATTGTTTTGGGGGAGATAAGTTTCGAGATGTCTGGGCCAGTACCACGGGAATTTTTTAGGGTTTTATTTAGTTTCATATAGGGTACTGTTATCATCTAGTAGGGTTATTTGCTTTCCTAAACTAAGTCAAATAGAGTTCATGATTAACAATGTTATTCCCTTTATTCAGATCTGTTATTGAAAAATGACCCTACGTCATGTTCACTAATGCAGAGAGGCAGTCTAAAGATTTTTTTCTGGGGAATAAAAAAAGTTAGAACTCGCACGTTACCGCACACAAAAAGCCTATCGCAGTTTATGTCTTATATATAATGAAATTTTTACCAATTTGTTGGAAATTTGGGTTTTGTTTATCCAGGGATCCAGGTTTGGTATTTGAAAAGCTACAGACCAAAAGCTAAGTAGGTGATCTTTTCTTGGTTCAGGTTTGTAATTTGATATAGTTTTTAATCTCTGTCCCATATTTTTAAAGGCTGTTCCCGGGTTATGTTAAAGAGATAATTAGTTTTTTCTTTATTGAGGTTTCTGATCTGCTAGCTTACTTTTCTATTATTTTATGTCACATGGCGTGATCCAAAGTTCAAGTAAACGAAGTCTATGGTTAGTTAAATCTATAATAGAAACATTGTTGCAATTGTTGCATATTCCAAAAAATTATCTAAATTAAATGCACATGTCTTCGCAATTAGTACCAAGGAACATTTAAATAAACTGTTGAAGATTATAACAATAAATACATAAACAAATATATAATTATCAAAATAAAACAAATCAAAAATAATAAAATAAAATCTTAACTACAAATAAATTGGAGCACAAATCAACTTCCAACTTTCAACATTTGGAAGAAACAAACGTCAAAACCATCGTACATAATATACTGGTTTTCAAGTCATGAAACATCCATAAAAATAGCAACACTGAGTAATCTTTTCTTGAGAGCATACAAACTCTGCAGTCCAGAAAATCTAGAACGAGAAATAAAAATATTAAAAAACAGTTTTCACAGCCTAAAATATCCTGCCGACTATATAAACAAATCCTTACGAAAAGCGAAAAATAAATATTTGAACATTAATACTACCACCACCGAAGGTTATTCCAATGTGCTACCTATACCAAATATACAAATTAAGGATATCAAAGATTATATACCGGATACCATAAAAATTGTAAAATCTAATAGCTTAATTTTAAAACATACGTTAACACCAAGAACAAATAACGAAAACAAATGGGCTGGAATCTAAAAAATCAATTCCCAAAACTGTCAAAGTAAATATATATGTGAAACGAACAACTTTATCACAAGATTTTATCAACACAAAAACGATCTGCAATCAGACAAATAAACTTCATCTCTAGTTAGACACAGGCAAAATTCAAACCACCCCATCAACATAAATTCACCCAATATAACTAAAACTATCCAAAATACAGAAATCATTTTAATAAAAAAACCTTAAAACAGAAAAAAAATAGCAAGAAAACTTAGTGTCTCAATTCAGACAGTTAGTAAAATACATAAGAAAATCAGGATATTACAACAACAAAAATAGTATGTAAGAAGTCAAATCTGCTAGTAAAACCTTTTAAATAACACGTTTTAAGGAATAAGAACAAAAGAAAACAGGCCAACACTCTAGAGAGAAACCGAGTACCCTAGAAAATTATAGCCAGAATTCAATAAAAATCAAATTTCTCCAGAACCAGAATCTCTTGACGAGGGATCTGTGTGACACATGATCACGTGAAATGATCTTGATCTAGTGTTAAATTTACTATAAGTTTGTTGATTTATTACAAAAAAAATTTGTGTTTTAAAGTTTGCTTTTATATCCGAAAACCCAATTTTAGCTTCTTATAATATTATACTTCAAGGAAAATATATCTCTTCTACCATTTTATATTACATGCTGAGATTTTATAGAGTATTATATCTCTGAAAAAACTTATATATATATACTCGGTATATAGTTATTTTCTCAGTGTAATATCTCGTACTTATATTTTTCACATCCGCATACTACGCAACCGTATATTACACCGCAACTACGAATCATATTACTACTCACCGCACTATATATGCATCACCTATACACTATACGCACTAGCATACCGCATATTCACGTAACTATATAATAAGTATACTATATACATCATATTATACTCATAGTGATATTAGTATAGAACCGCACCACATCGATATATATACTAATCGCATATCGTTATAATCATTCGTATATACATTAACTGACTATATAAATGGTACGTAATAAATCCTAACACTCATATCGTAGTCAACAGTAAGAAACACTAGGTTCACAAGCCAGTAGTAAAGTTATACTAGGGTAATACTACCTAATCTAAAGCATTTTTAGAGATTCCTTTTTCTTGATACAGAAAAATTAATTAGTCAGATCGCTACAAAACTGGAATATCAGTATTCGATAAATAATTGAATATGTAATAAAAAGTCATCATAAAGTATTATAAACATTTGTAGTACATAATCTCTCCCCAAATGTCTGATGCAGAAGATTTTGTCCTATAAAAATCCTTTAATTATAATTAGACTTTGTAAATCTAACAATTTATTAATTTAATGATTTTATTTATTATTAATTATGTATTTATATAATTATTATTATATTATATATTTTTTATTATATTTTATTATATATATATTATTAATTATATTATTATATTATAATTATAATTATTAATATATTATTAATTATATTATAATTATATTTAGTTATATTATATATATATTATCTATATATATAATTTAATTATTATTATATATTTAATTATTTATATATATAATATGTATTTTATATATTAATTTATATTATTTAATTATTATTATTATATTATATATATTAATTATTATATTAATTATTAATATATTAATTTTATAATTATTATATTAATTATATATATATTATAATTATATTATTATATTTTATATTAATTATATTTATTAATTCTATTATATATTATATATTAATTATAATTATTTATAATTAATATATTATTATTATTATTAATAATTATATTATTATTAATTTAATAAGTAATATATATATTATTATTAATTATATATTATATTATTATTTTATATTATTATTATTATTAATATTATATATTATTATATTATTATATTTATTATTTAAATATATTATTATTATTATTTATTAATTATTATTATTATTATTTTAATTATTATTATTATATTATTAATATTTAATTTAATTATTATAATTTATATATCATATCAATAAAGTTTATTAATATATAAGCTAAATTTAAAACTAGAATGAAAATAATGTCCATAACCTTTAACAGCACATTGAATATTACTAGTAACTATAATTCAAAAAGATTGATATAACTCTATAGATAACAATCCATTATGAATTAGATACCTAACAAAATAAAGTAACTAACACTGCGCTCCTCTCACCAATTTAACTAAAAATAATACATAATAATTAATAATAATAATAATGATATACTAATATTAGTTAATTAAATAAAAAAATAAATATTATATATTATTTTATTTATTTATTTAATTTATATTCAACGTTAATAATAATCATTAATAATTAATAATAATAATATAATTAACTTAAATTATTAATATAATAATTAAATAATAATAATAATAATTAAATATAATAATATAATAATAATAATAATAAATAATTAAGTTAATTACTTAATAAATAATAATAATAAATAATAAATAATTATATAATAATAATAATTAAATTAAATAATAATAATCAAATAAATTTAACTAAATTATAATAATAATAATAATAATAATAATATATATAATAATAATAATTAATAATAATAATAATAATAACAATTAAAACAATAATAAATAATGATTAATAAGTAAATTTTCTTAAAGTAATTAACAATAAAAGGAATTTAATAATGATATTAATTATAAAATATTCTATAAAAATAATAATAATAATAAATAATAAAATAATAAAAATTAATAATAAATAATTAAAGATTGTTTAATTAATAATTAAATATAACAATAAAAATATTAATATGCAAGAAATTAAATAATAATAATAATAATAATATATTCAAATAATAGAAAATGGTTCTAATTTATTTATGTTTGCGATAAATAAGAATAAATAATAATTATAATAATAATATTTGATAACTTAATAAGGAATTTCAATATACAGCCATCTGTTGATTTTATAAAAGGTTTTTGATTTATTTACAAGTATTCTTAATAAGAGTTGTTTTCTTACATAAATTTTAATTTTCTTAAAAATCTTATGATAAATACAAATTAGTAGCGATGAGTAAGAGAAAAGCAAAGACATAGTATTATTTAGATTTCCTCAGACGCAGTATTACTCGTGTCACTTATATGAAGGACATCTGTGTCACAGTTTGATAATAATACTGATAAATGCGTAGGTATGTACTTAAAAGGTTACGAGGATAATTTAACATAATTTAAGTCAAATAACAATTTTAGAGATCTATGAAACAGAACGAAATACATTAAATTTAATTTTAATTGTCTGCTTCTGCCGATTGAGATATTCACTGTTAAAGTAAACTCAGCCTTCAATATTTTATATTCTCTCCTGACTTCACTATTGATCCTCAACATCTGTATAAGATATTTGTGAAATAATAGTAGTAATTAGGAATATGACTAATTAGATAGAATAATTGATCAATAGTTGACCCGTTGTTAGATAATGTTCGAAATAAGTATGTTGCATGATGCATGTTAGCGAATGTTGATAATATGCACAACTCTTCCACAATCTATTCGTCGTGTTAACCATATATTCGACGTACAGTCTGACAATTCAAGTGAATGGGACATAGCTTTAAGTGAGTGTGCACGACAGTGCTGTTATCAATTTTTATTACACGTAGAAATATTGAGACGGTTTCATCTGCACAATAAAGGACGATACTAAATCAATGAAATTTAATGGAATAATAGTCTCAGTGAAAGAAGTTCTTAGAGTTTGAATAAGTATATTTTACCAATAATGTCAGCTTCATATAATAGATATCGATACATCTTCTCCTTCTCTATTGCAGTCATAGTAGCAATAGTGAAGTTAATTGAGAAGCACAAAAATTTATCGAAAATTCTATCATGATTATATTTTTATGCTGTTCTATGGTATATAATTTTGTCACTCGGTGTGTCTATTACATTAAATTTTCATCTTTCGAGAACCATAAGCGAAAAATAATGACTATAATTGAATCAAAAGAGAGAGAAAACGGTTCAGCCTTAGTGCGATGCGGTGCCGGATGTGAAAACAGACGGCTCAACTTGTAAAAAGACACCCGACAGGGACCAAAAACCGGCGAAAAAAGGATTTGAAATGATAAGTACATTTTCCCAACGATAAAAATTCTAGCAAATTATGACAATACATGGGAATATCCCACAAAAATAAAGGTAATACAACAAAAAAAAAAAGGTGTCTGTGAAATGGACGCTGCACCAAGCGCAGCATTGCAGCTTAGGTTGCCCAAACGATTCCCGACACCAACGGAAAAAAACGTTTTACGAAGTCAGAAAACAAATAAACTTATAAACCATTAAACGCATCTTAAACGTTTTACGAAGAAATAATGATACATCGTAATATCCTACAAACGTTTTCACATCTATACAACATTTGCAACAATTTGCCCCGCTCCCAGACGAAGTCGCACCCTATATAACACTACTACTACTACTACATATAATAATAATAATAAAAAATATAATAATAAATAAAATAATAAAATATAAATTAATATAATATATTAAATAATATAATAATAATATATAATATAATAAATAATAATAATAATATAATAATAAAATAATAATATAATAATAAGTTAATATAATAATATATATAATAAAAAATAAGAATAATAAAATATAATAATAATAATAATAATAATAAATAAATTAATAATAATAATAATAAGAATAATAATAATATAATAATAATTATTAAGAATAAATAATGAATCATAATAATGAAATATATAAATATAATATAATAATAAAAATAAAATATAAAAATAAAAAAAAAAATAAAATAAATTAATAATAAAATATATAATATCATAATTAATAATATATAATAATATTAATTAAAATTAATTAAAATATAAATAATAATAATAATATAAAAAATAATAATATAATAATAATATAATAAAATAATAAATATAAATAAAAAAAAAAATAAAAAAATATAAATAATAATTAATATATAAATAATAAATTAATAATAATAATAATAAATAAATATATAAATAAATAATAAAATAATTAATAAATAATAAATATTAATATATAATAATCAATAATATGATAATAAATAGTAATATAATTGGAATAAAATATTTAAAATTGAAAATTGAGGAAATAG
>JABUQX010119514.1:0-7500 GCA_015478945.1 Trachelipus rathkii | reverse complement strand
TAAGGCTACAAAAAAAAAACTATTTTATAATTCAAATTACTTTGTGCAAAAATTATTTTTACTTTAAAATTTACTTTTTCATAAAGATATTTTTATTTACCAAGGTTAAATTTCCCACGTAGATTACTTTCTTAGAAGACCTCATTTAAAATTATTTTTATAATTGATATCACCACAAGCTACATTACAAAAAGTGTTAACATATAATTATTTAATATAAAGACTGATCCAGGTAATTTACCAGTAAGAGTACTTGTAAGAATAAGACAAGCAGTCAGGCATTTTGAAAGTCTATGAAACATTAAGATTTTTTTAAAATAAAATTTAATCTTTGAACTTTATATAACTTACTAATAATATTTCTTGAGAGAGTTTATATTTCTCCTAATACTTTAGTTAATCGATAATTAACGAGATTTACGCAAATGATAATTTTATAGAATTATCTTTTCATATATATATAATTTTATGCCTAAAATATCTTGGATTACCTATCGTTTGTGTATGACGCCACTAGGTCATTCTATTTAGTAAATGACTTCTATCATCAGGGTTAGCGACTCTCTTAAGCATTAGCTTAAAGATTACATTCACTACAACTGTCCATTTCAATCTGTATCTCTTTTACCTGTGCAATGTATCTCTCTATTGCCCACATGCCCACAAAGAAGTTTGTATATCTTAATTTATTTTTTGTCAACTCAATTTTATTATCATTGAATTTAAATTCACTAAACTTTCTTTTGTTGCCTTAGCTTTACAACTGTAACCTAAACTCCAAGAACAATACGCCAAAGCCTATTAAATTAACTCATTACTCTCTTTCATTTAAATATATAGGGTGACACCAAGTCGAGCTTGCCAATTCATTCTCATCTGACCAAATTATCAGTAGAGAAGTATTGTTGGGACGATATCTCAATCAACATTGCTAAAAGGGATTGTGTCACATGTTTATTTAATTCTTCCAAACTTAGATACTCTTTACTTAAGAAAGATATTAATCTTAATAAAGATTATCCGTAGCTCTTTCTAATATATGACATTTTTTATTTCAAATAGAAAGAAAATTTTTTTATATATCAGTAACATCTGCTTATCCGAATCCCGGTAAATTGAGCTAACTTTTTCATTATTAACCTATATCCTTATATTGAACATTTACTCATCTTACTGAATTTACTCAAACATTTTAAACCAATATTATGTAATATTGGTAATGCAATTGGTAATGCAAGGGTGGGCGGATTTACTATATCATGCTTTTATGGCTACATAACTCATGGATTAGTTCTACTGCAACCTTTAAGTTTGTTTAGGATGAGTCTAAAAATAAGCTTCAATAATCAAAAATATATGTAATATCAAACACAGACATTAGCCCATTAGCAGAACAAATTAAGGACCTCAGATGGTATCACATATGTTATACATATGATCATATGAAAAGTCTGCATATTGCCTATCTTAATGGTAAAAGGTTTTCTAGTATTATCAAAACTAATGACAAAAGTATGTCCGGAGATTATGCTTTCATAGGTCAAAATCATTTTTGGCATCAAAGTCTCAGTGGTGAAATAACACAAGTAAGTTAATTTCCTAGAATTGCTGTGAATTAATTTTAATTAGTAGTTTTAGGTATCTATTATTTATTTTATTTCATCTTTATAGAATATTTAATAATAATGTTTTCCTTATTTTTGTTTCAAATAAAATAATCATATTTTATTTAGCTAAATATTTGGACTGAAGTAATCTCCGAGGATCGCATCTACTCAATGGCTAACTGCCAATCAAATGAAAATGGCAATTATTTATCATGGAATTTTGGTTGGAAGCTCCAAAACATTGAAGGCTACAATATTGAATACAAAAAATTGTGTAAACGCAAGGAGGAATATTACGTTTATGGGTTTACAAAAATTTACCAAAACGAAGCTTATTATATATGTGAAGCTCTCGGAAGTAGCTTACCTATGCCGAATTCTTTAAATGAAACTGGAAGAATTGTATCAGTGGCAGCTGAAAAATGGCAAAATATATCGTTTTCTTGTAAATACGAATTATTCTCTCCTTTTACTGATACTGAGGAAGAAGGGATTTGGGCTACCTACTTTAATAATAAACCTTTCGAAGGGAACCTCCCATTTTCAGGTACAGAACCAAACGGATTGCATTACCAAAACTGTTTACTTTTTTCTGAATCTGGTTATTATGATGTAGACTGCAGTTCTCGAACCGGTTGTGCTTTTTGCGAGTTCAAAGAAAAATTTATTTATTCACTACGTGGAGCTTGTCAAACTGAAATGAGAAATATCCATTTTTTGTCTGAACAAAATGAACTTAATCATTTAGTATTTAGGAGTTATGGAAAATATCAAATTGCTGATATATCTAAAAGCCTCTTAGTAGCTAAAATGGTAGTTACTGAACACAATTATCCTATGGGAAGAAGAAACTGGACACTCTTTGAAGAAGTTTGTGATCAGTCAACTGGTACAAGGGAATTAACTCTAACTAGTTGCAAAATGGATGAATTCACATGCAATGATGGTAAATGCATTTCGATTTCAAATAGATGCGATTTAAAATATGATTGTTACGATCATTCTGATGAAAAAAACTGCGAATTAATACATTTTCCAATTGATTACAAAAGAGATCTCCCACCAAGAGGAAACTCACATGTAAATAATATATTCATAACCCTGAAAGTGTCAATCGAATCTGTGTCTGTGGATACTGAACTTATGGAAGTTAGAATATCTTTCATACTCAATCTGCTATGGAATGATAATAGGTTGAAATTCATCAACCTCAAAGAATCTTCAAGTTTAAACGGAGTAACTCGGAATACTTTCGAAAAGCTTTGGCTTCCTTTTATTGGGTTTATGAACACAGTGGGAAACGCGTTCTCCGAGGCTGACAGAGAAGCATTCATGTTTGTGTATAAGTTAGTCAACAAATCTAGTATTGATGATAGCAGATCGCAAGAAAGTAAGAGAAATATTTTAGTTATTTAATTTATTTCTTGATGGATTGTTATAAACAATTTGATTATTCTTAATTGATCATGCATTATAAATTACCTTCCAGCTTATCTTTTTTCTGGAGACCAAAATCCTATTGTGATTAATAGAAGGTACATGTCAACATTTTATTGTAAGTTTGACCTCGTTTTATACCCATTTGACGAGCAAAGTTGTGGGATGGAATTTCAGATTTTGAATGCTCCTAAAGATTTTCTAATGTTTGATAAGAACAATAGTATGGCCGAAAATATTGATAGCAGTATGCTTTTGGAGTATGAAGTAAGTTCTTCAGGAAAATATTTCTTTTGCTTCACCAAAAATTATGACATAAAATATTGGTAGTTAGATGTTCGTAGAGTATTAAGCAAGTTTTTCAAATAACTTAGAGTTTATCACGAGTAGACAAAAATTTTGAAAACCATTTTTATAGATGAGTTGCACAAACATTTAAATTTTACTATGTTTTAAGCTGAAAAAATTTTTCATGACCTTTCACTAAAATAATATACAGATTTAAAATTAATTGGTTTATTGATATCAAAATAAAATAATTTGATTGCGGCAATTAAATTTCACCGGCTTATGGTAATTTTATTATTATTATTATTATTATTATTATTATTATTATTATTATTATTATTATTATTACACATATTATTATTATTATTATTATTATTATTACATATTATTATTTACATACATACACATTATTATTATTATTATTATTATTACATACATATACATATTATTATTATTATTATTATTATTATTATTATTATTATTACATATTTTCATTATTATCATTATTATCATAATGCATATTATTATTATTATTATTATATTATTATTTACATATTACATACATATTACATACATACATACATATTATTATTACATATTGCCACTTTACGTCTTACGTTCCAGTCTTCCCTCAGAGACCCAGCATCGATTTCCACGCAGTCCTTTCCAGAAGTATAACATCCTCCATCAGCTGGCGCATCGCGGGAAGTTCATGTCTTCTCAGGCTCTTCTCCACGCAATCTTCCATCTTCCCCCTCGGTCTCCCTCTCGGCCTACTCCCTTCCATCTCCTCCACCTCACCTCTACTGTGACTTCTTCCTTCCGGCATCCCTACTATATGTCTCCGATATCTAAGTCTTGTAGACTATCCTGCCCTGTTACCAGGCACCACACCAACTCTCCTCCCAACCCACCTGTTTCACTCTGGCTTATCTCCTGTTTTTTCTCCACCGAACCTCAACACCTTCATTTCATAGAAGCTTTGATTCCTTGCTGAATGCACCATGCTCTTAGCTGCATATTCAATGGGTACCTCAGTATGCCATCGTATTCTTTTCACTTTGGTACCCATCACCTGATTCTTCATACCCAGATGCACCGCTCTCATTCTTCCGTATTTTCCATTCTCCTGCTCCACTCCTGTACACATCCTCCCTGTTTGTACACCCAAGTACACACAAACCATATTTCTCAATCTTCATCATCAACATCGATCTCCACTCTCCTCACCTCACCCACTCTCATTATCACGCCTGCTCTTTCCGTATTCATCTTTAAAACTAACTCCCTCAAATTTATGGCAAAACTTTCCATCTAATACCCCTCCTCCCAACTCCAACATACACCTGTTCTCGTACACCATGCATCACCATCCATTAGATCTGGAAATTCCTCTTTTTACCTTTCTGATTACTTCACACATTCCTCCAAGTGTTGGAGTGAGCCAATGCAAGGCTCAGATCTTCCTCTATCTTACAAACCATTTCTCATTTTTACATCCAGTTCTCATTTTACACTCACAAACGCTATACGCTTTTATTGCTCTCCTCAGTCTTTTCCTCCACTGCACACACTTCCCAAACATCCCTCCAAAGTCTGGCTCTTGCACTGAGTCACCTTCTTAAGTCCTGCTTATATACATCACTCTCTATTAAATTCCCAACACTCTCTCCAACACTATTCTAAGCAAGAGATATGAAGTTTTTCACTGCATTTGATATTGTTCCTCTCCCAACCGTATATCTACCCTCTTAACCTTGCTTTCTGTAATTCTTTTTTTTCGTACACTTTCTTTCTGCCATAAGGATCCAACAAAGCTATCTTCCCACACCATTCCCCATTACTATTATTATTATTATTACATTTATTATTAAAATTTTGATTTTTGTTAATAACACATTATTACTATTCTCATTATTATTATTATTATTATTATTATTATTATTATTATTATTATTATTATTATTATTATTATTATTATTATTATTATTATTATTATTATTATTATTATTATTATAATGAAGGATACAGCAGAGTGAAAGTAATTGTACCTCTGAGGAGAAGAGCAGGTTTTGCCATTTTAAATATTTACGTTCCGTCTTTGTGTTTCGTCACAATAACTTACTTGACACTGTTCTTTCGGACAGAAATCTTCGATGTTAGAGTAATGGGATCACTCACAACCCTTTTAGTTGTAGCTACGCTTCTTAATCAGGTAATTGTTTCAAAATTATTTTTTCTGAAAGTACTACAGTAGATAATGCAATATAGTAAATAAATAATGATAGTATTAATCATTCGTTGGTTTCTTGTGTGTATTATTGCAAGTTCCATTGTGTTCTGTTATTTGCATTCTATTGAGGTCAAATTTACTGGAAAGTTATAGTTTTACAACACAATATAAATTGTTATGCATTTTTCTATGTTTCTATAAATTGGAGAGTCTAAGCGACATTTCTTTAATAAAATGCTGAAATTATTTTTTTTATTACGTTTTATAATGAAGAGAAATCATAGTATTCCTCAAATAGCTTTAGAAGACAGGCGGGAAAACATATGTGAGGTAAAATAGATTTTCTACAAGTAATATTTTCAGAAAAGAATACATGTATGTCCCAAAAGTGTACTGATGTTGTATTTAATTATTTATTGGACTTTACCTGAAATTACGTTATTTCCCTTTCAAGACCCTTGGGAGGTCACATAGTGGTTCAACGTTTCCCACCGTTCATAGCAGTACCAAAGGTTTTCTGAGTGTGTTTAGTTCACGTGTTAAAGTATTTTATGTTTTCCATCGTCCCAAATGATGTGACCCTCAACTTCATTTTCAACTATGAGGTAAAATCGCACCCGGAACCAGATTCCAGCTGTATGGAGGATGTGGGAAGCGGATTTGAATGTTTTACTTCTGCCATAAATTATAATTGAGAGCGCAGTGCGAGATGGCGCGTTATCGTGGAGCACCAATCGTCTGTAATGTTCGTTCTGATTCGCTGAACTGTTTCAGTTTGTTACATCTTTGTAAAAGAAGTGATTAACTGTTCGTCCTGAAAGTACAAATTCCTTGTGCAATAATAAATTACTTGCTGTCGAAAAAAAAACAACAATTTGTTTTCACATTGGATTCGCTCATACGTGCTTTCGGGACGAGGAGAATTTTTGTGTGCCATTCCGCACCTTGCCGTTTGGTTTCATCGTACTTTAAAAAACCTACGATTCATCGCCTGTTATAACTTTATTCAAAAAATTGTGCTCCTTCGAGTTCGCGCAACGGTCACTTTGACCTGGTCGCCGCCTACATCTTTCGTAATAATGAAATTTCGCATGTTCGTTAAAAATTTATAAACCGAATTTTATCCAAAACCAGCTTTTGCAATCACCTGACACCGAACCGGCGGTTCTCTCCATCATCTGCTGTCGCAACAATTAAACATTTTCATCGTTTGTTGACGATATCTTCACAAACATACCGTCTGAAGAGTTTTTCTGCCGTCTTTAAAAAGCTTTGTGCCGCCGAAAACCATAGCGTTCTCGAGCATAGAGCGGCATCCCCATAAGTTTTTTTAAAGTTAGGTTATCAAAACCAGTGGCAGACTATTAGTTACGTTTCACAACTTGATCAGCGCGTACGAGGCTGTGAAATACGCCCGCATACCAAAATATGTGCAAAACGTGAACGGAGATTCAGAACTCGCCCATACATAAACAGATGTAGACTGACTTTCTAAATCTGGTTAAAACTGGTATGGATATTATGTAGCCGCCCAGGTAACTATTCCACTCGGTATTTGTTAAGGAGGAGTTACATTACCGTGGGGTCCATAGATACCAGTAAACTACTTTTAGACACACACACACAGAGGAGTATATCGAAAGGTTCGTCTGGATGGAAGTTACAAAATTCAGAAAGTTGTCAAATTCTTAAATTAAATTGTGTTCTTCATACCTTCTCTCTCACTTCATTGAAATGAATAAAGGAGAAGGTGATATGGTGCACAGTAGCAACATCAGCAAACAGCACATCAATAATATACTATCAACAAACGACCAACAATATCTCAGAAGTTCTTGTAAAATCCTTTCAATTAATGAATTGTTAATGCATGGCGTTCGAATGAAAATGATAAATGCGAAAACGGTTGCAACACCAGCAACCAGCCTGGTACCA
>JABUQX010119513.1:0-21709 GCA_015478945.1 Trachelipus rathkii | reverse complement strand
TTGAGATTCATTAACTCAATCTTAATTATTTCTTATTAAAAACAATGTTAGTAATTACTACAAAACAAAAAAAATTACATAAATTGCTGCGGTCATCACCTTCCATACACCCGCGGTACATGGTGAGGTGTGGAAATTGTGCAGATACATTTATACTCAAACACCCTGAAAGAACAAGAAGTTCAATGCCAGAATGGGTGTGTAAGAACCCTAAGTGAGAGCAGCGGGTCATTTATATAAGTGACTAGAGATCTGTGAGGGTTTTGTTTGGCAGCGGTGGGTGGATATTCGCACAACAGGGACAACGCCGAATTATCCAGTGGGGAAATAAAGAACAAGTGGGGAACGAGAAACTATAAAGTAGCATGAAACGCTGTAGGATATACCAACCTGATATATATATACTATATATTACAAATATAATATATAGGTATATATATTTATATTATATATAGATATATTATGTAAGTATATATGATAAATGTTATATAGTATATAAATTAATATATATATATATTATATAGACTATTATAGTTATATATATTATATATATATATATATATAATATATATAATATAGGTATTATATTATATTTATATATAAGTAATATATATTATATATATAATATAATATTAATTAGTAGTATATATATATACGATATATAGTGTCTTTAAAGTATATATATATTACTATATAATATTATATATATATATTATAATACTAGTATATATTACATATATATATATATAATATATATAATTATATTATTTATATATTGATACATTATATTGTATTATATTTATTATTTATGTATCATAGTGTGTTTATATAATTATATAATATATATATATATATATATATATATATATGGTATATAGTTTTATATATGATTAATAGTTTAATAATATATAGTTAATATAGTTATTTATTATATATTTTATATATTATAGCGTTTTGTAATATACGTTGCGATTTTTTTTCTACAATTTCTTTCTTATTATATAATATTCACGTGCCTTCGCCACTCCATCTCAAAACGCACAATTCTGTTTAAGTGAACTGATTTCTGCATACTTTTCTGTGTGGTCAACGCGTATTTACATCACCGATGAAAACATCGACGGGTGGAGACGTTGTATACTTATTACATGATATCTTAAACATCTGAGTAAGCTCTCATAAATCATTGTATTTTAAGTCGTATTATATCCTTATTATCTTATAGTGTCTTTTTTGGAAGATATTGCTGAATTTACAAACGAAAATTCAAACTCTTCCTCTCATCGTCCTCTCCTCTCTCTCTCTCTCTCTCCTCTCTCTCTTATCTCTCTCTCCTCTCCTCTCACTCTCTCTCTTCCGTCTCTCTCTCTCTCTCATCTGCTCTCTCTTTCTCTCCGCTCTCTCTTCATCTCTCTCTCTCTCTCATCTCTCTCGTCTTGTCTCTCTCTCTGTTGTTAGGGGGTACATACACACACCACACACACACAAACCACACACA
Source organism: Trachelipus rathkii (assembly GCA_015478945.1). Lineage (NCBI taxonomy): Eukaryota > Metazoa > Arthropoda > Malacostraca > Isopoda > Trachelipodidae > Trachelipus > Trachelipus rathkii. Next base: position 20,211 of record JABUQX010119513.1, on the reverse strand, counting down.
CCACACACACACAACACAAACATGCATATAATGGCACCCCTACATCTACACTTTTAAATTTACACTCTTATGTTATATACATTCTCTTGCGTTAAACAAAATTTCAGTGAACGCGAGCTATTGCATATTTTGGTTTCCTTTCTTCGAGGTCTCTTTAAAATTACGAATGCTAAATTTGAGCATGATCACAAATGAGTATTGTTATTTGCACATTGCATTCTAATCGTTATAAAAAAACTCATATTCCAAAATACCCAAAAAATTTAAACACATGGAAAAAAATAAAACTTAAACATAATTTATATTTCACTTCTAAGAGGGATATCGAAGATTGTTTCTAAGTCGTTCCCATATCTTTTAGGAAAACATTTTTAAGTATTTCAAAATTTATTCAAACTTTTCATATTGGTATTATTATTATTACTGCAAGAAACTATGAAGTTCCTTTATTACTTATTATAATTTATTGATTACTTATTATTCACTTAGTCGATTCATTATTATTATTTATTATTATTATTATTCATTGATTCTTAATAATAAAGGGACTTGATTGTTCCAATATTTTTCTTATATGAGAAAATTTCGTGTATTTATTTATTTTAAGTTTCAAAATGTTTAGTTTTTTATATTTCATTCTCATTAGTGATTGTACACGTATGAGTTTTATTTTATTTAATATATGAAAGTATATTATTAAATTATCAATATTATAATCATATATATTATAGTTCTTTAATTCTGTTGAAAAATTATAATTATATTATGATGTATTTATTAAATATATTTTAATTATTAATATATTATAATAATTATAATTATATATTATTATATTATTATACTTATATTATTATATTATTATTATTATTTATTATTATTAGTATTATTTAATTATTATATGATTATTTAATTTAATTATTTAATTTAATTAATTATATTATAATTAATATATTATTCATTATTATTATTATTAATTATTATTATACTATTATTATTATATTAATTTATATATATTTTTAATATTTATATTATTTATAATTATCATTATAAGTTTAAATATAATATATATTATATTTATATTATAAAAATTATCTTTAAAAAATTATTATTATTACTTTAGTAATTATTATCATTATTATTATGATATCTTTATGTATTTATTATTTATTATTGATTATTATTATATTATTATTATTATTATTATTATTATATTATATATTATTATATTCATTAGGTTTATTATTATTATTAATTAGATATTATTTGTGGTGGTTGTGTTTTATTGCATGTTTGTATCTGCAAAATTTTTAAGTTATTATTATTATTATTATTATTATTTCTATTATTGATTATTATATTATTATTATTATTATTATGTGATTTATTTTTTTATTTATTCATGGATTGATTTGATTATTATTGTCATTATTATTATTATTATATATTTATTTATATTATTTATTTATTATTATTATTATTTAATAATTATTCATTAATTAATTATATTAGATTATTATTTATTATTATTATTCTATTATTATTATTATGTATTATTAATTATTATTATTATTATTATTCTTATTATTATTATTTTGCATTATTATTATTATTGATAAGGTCTATGATTTGATTTAGTTGTTTATTCCTCTTATATTCTTGAGTTATTATTAATGTATTGAATTCTTGATGCGGTTTATTATGTCTCTATGTGATTAGTTATCTATCGTCAATTACTTTACTTATGTAAAGAATTATTATTATTAATTTTAGGTTGATTATTTTATCATTATTATTATTATATATTATTATTATATTATATCCTAGTTACCCTTAATTATTATTATTTATTATTTCTTATTAATTATTTATTATTATTAATAATATTAATTAATTTATTACTTATTTTATTATTATTATTATTATTTATTATTCTGTATTATTAATATTATTATCTATATTCATCTATTATTATATATATAATTATTATATTATTTCATTATTAATTTATTATACTTATTTACTTATTTAATACTCTTATTTCCTCTATGTTTGGATTGTATTATTATTAAGTTAGTTTATTTTATTATTATTTTTATTATGCATACACTTTATTATTATTTATTTATCATCATTATCCGTGTATATATTATTATTATATTTTATTTATTCATCATTAATGATTATTTATTATTAGTATTCATTATTATTTATTATTATAGTTATTATGATTATTATTATTATTGATATTATTATTATTTGATTTAATATTATTATTAATTATATATTATTATATTATACTATATTATTATTGATTATCTATATATTATTAATTATATTATGTTTATTATATTTATTATTATTATTATTATTATATAATTATTAATTATTATAAATCAACCTTAATAATCCTTAAATTTATTGTCATCATGTCGCATATATTACAATTTGGCAATTCTTTTAGTAATATACCATTTATTTATTTATTCATTATTTCTAATTACTTTTATCTTAAGTCATTCATTAATGCATTATTATAGATTAATTAATAGTATTATCACTTTATTATTTAATTATTATGATTATTATTATTATATGCATATTATTTGGCTTTCTGTGGATTATACGTATATGGGGTTATTATCTTAAATTATTATTATTATATTATTTATTATTTTATTTATGTTTGATTATTGATTTCATTATCTATGTATCTTAGTTTATTATTATTTATTATTAATTATATTATTAGTGCGGAGTTTGCACGACCTGCTACTGGCCTTTTATTTATTTATGTTATCATTATTATTATATTTATATTTAGGATTATATTATTATTTATTTATGTATTATTCTATTATTATTATTATTAGTTACTTGTTTGGCGATGTTAGGTCGACTTACATAATAGAAAATCACGCATTCAGATCTATCGTAATCCAACTTTAATTATTTATATTTAATTATTATTATTATTATATATTCGTTATTTTTTATTATTATTATTATTATTATATATATTACTTATTATTAATTTTAATTATTATGTGCCATATGCATTAGTTGATTCATTTATGTATATATTATTTGTATATAAATGCGTATTCATTTATTTTATTTTTCTACTCTATTATTATTTATTCAGAAATCCTACGTTATTATTTCTATATCTCTTATTTCTTTATTTTCATTTCTTTTCTGTAGGAGACTTCGGAAGTTGCTGTGGGTTTAGAGATATTACTCATCTCAATTATTATTTTTTATTTTTATATCTTATAAAATCTCAACTATTAGAGATCAAAATCTAGAAATACCACACAATCCATATTTTATATATACACCTTAATTCCAAATAATCTGAATTCACTAATATTATGAAATTAATTCAATACAATTTCAATATAATTAATTAATAAATAATAATAATAATAAAGTAATAAATAATAATATGTGATATAATAATAATATAAATAATGAATAATAAATAATAAAATAATAAAAATAATAATAATAATAATTATTATAATACGGATAGAATAAGAATCAATTATAAGTTTAAGTGCATTTATACAATTTAGAGTAATATCCTGGATTCAAAAAATATTTATATTTACTCAAAAAAATCTACTCAATGAATAATATTAGATAAAATTTATCAACTCCTTAAGATAGCCTAACAAGCCTTCAAATAACCCTATATTCTTAAAAAATAAGTAATATAATATATCGTGATAACAAGAAACAATCTCGAATACCATTTACTTATAGAAGTGTAAAAAATAATATAAGTAATATTATTTTTTCTTTTATTCATTTTTTTTATAATTCATTTATTGATAAAATTGTTATATTATTTTTTATTCGATATAGAATGAATGCAAATACAATATCATTGTGATATTATTATAAGTAATTTAGTATATTAATATAAGGATTTGAATTTTTAAAGCATTTGTTAATATAGTTTACATATTTATATCCATTCTTGCCAGAATATTAGTAATACTAGTATAAACATTTAAAGTATACAATAAAACTATATGTGTATATTCATAATATTATAGGTATTAATATATATATATATATATTAACATTATATATCCAAGGTATGCAGTATAATAACAAATTGAGCCCATGATAACCTATATATATATTTGTATATAGTTTATTAAACTATTGCGTGTAATGGGGTTTTCACATAATTAGGTTACTATGAGGTATATATATATATATATATATATATACTAGTGTGAAGATTATAGAGTAGATTAAATAGTACTACATATAGTTATATAGCTCGCTCATATATATATATATATATATTATATATAGATTATATAATATATATATAGTGATTCATTCTAATTTATCTTTACTATATATATAGCTATATAGCTATATAAGCTTGAAATAATATGTATGATATATATATTATACAAGATCGAAGGATTGAAGAGTAATTCTTGATGCCTCTTTGTGAATGTCCTTTTATTTTAAAAATCTTTTGGAAAAAGATTTTGCATGGGACGGGGTGAGAACAGGATATGCAATAAAGTATACTCCCGGCTTAGTGCGATATGATTCGATCTTATAAAACCCACTGTAAACTAGGTTACGCAACTCCCTCCAGTACACAATGTCTGTCGTGCATGTGCATGACGTTTATACACAGAGAGGATGCAGAACAGTTCCACGTTAAACAAGAATTTGGGGTTTTGGAATGGATATGGCGACACAGACGTGAATATCATTGTGTAGCAAATAAAGTTGATTTGTTATAGCATGAACCCTTATTACCAACTAGTATAATAATTATTTATTTATGAATAATATATACAACAATAATTCTAGTTAGTAAGCATCGAATAGTATGCCAATAATAATAAAGTATACTGTTAGTATATTCTGCATAAATAAATTTATTATATATATATATATTAGGTATATACGCAATACATTACACGTCAGAAAACTGATTCATATCCTAAGAATATTAGTATATGCTAATTATATATAATTCTGGTATATTCAAAGTTGAATGATATGATATATATGTAGTGAATATTATCAGTCAAATCTTAGGTATATATATATATATATATATTGTATATATATATATATATAAATATATATATTATAATATTATAATGTTAGACCATCATTATATAATATACTCTAATAAGAAGAGGGCGATCAAACAGAAAAAATTCATTGCAAGAATTTTGTAAGAAAAAACACTCAAAGTAATAATATATGATATATGAGTTGGAAATATAAGCATATTATAAGTAAGTAAGCATCTATTATATATATAATATATATAGTATATATATATATATTATATATATAATCACCTTGGCTGTGGGGTAAAAATATGAAAGGGTAGAAGGTTTATATTACCAGATTTGAGGAAAAATAACATAAATGTTAGCTTATCTGAGATAAATGCCGAGCATGACCTTAAAAGTGTGCGACTCGACGTTCTGCCAGACGGCATGCTGTTGCTTTGGAAATTATCCAAGACCGCAGTTTGAGAATGGTTCATGCTTATTGATGATTACCGATGTTAACATCTCCATCCAACATAGTTTTATAAATAATAGGCTACTCAACTAGGAATTTCTGAAATACCCAAACAGCCCACCCAAAAGAATGGTCGCGGAGCACCAAAGGAAGTATGACGGGACCACCAGGAGAAAAAAGACACAATCGATCCTGTCCTAAGCAAGAAATACACAGCATGATTTGTTGAACAAAAAATATGAGTGTGTACAATTCTCGCCTCGAGAATCTCTGTGCCAGTATATTGCGTAAAAATGCTTCACAAAATCCCTCCCGAGTCAGCCTCCATTACATCGCTTGAGAGAGACGATACAGGTATGTAAACCTTAGCAAAATGAAGCATTGACAGACAATTCGGTCTGTGTTCATAACTACTAGGATGTGTAACCAACAGATATATGAAAGATGAGTAGGCTGTCCCCAAAAAATCGATAACTTAGATTTGTTCGGGCCTACGATGAATCGCATGCAATCAAAATCGAAATATTTCTTTTCGTGCTCACTAAAGCGGGAGACAAATTGCCTGGGCTAAAAAAACGTGCTCCAAGCTTACTTCCAGGAAAAAAGCCACTACATTGTCCCTAAACTAACGGTATGATGGCTTACAGAGTATAATTAAAGAATGATAGTGGTGCCGTCTTATCCGATTATTGCTAAAGTAAGGATTGTTAAGTGAATTATGTTGCGCAGCAATGCAGACTCGGACTTGAGTTTAGATCAGGTGAAGGTGTTATTTGAATTCCATACTTCTAGGTACTACCTTGAGGAGAAGGATAATTGATGAATGACCAAGCGCGGTGACCGTAAATTGAGGCGCCGAGAGTAAAATTCTATGCACCCATGAACTGAAAAACCATTTCGTGCTCCAGTCCCCAAAAAAATGAAGAGGAAAATGTGAGATTGAGTTGGGACTTGGGTATCCAACCAAAGAGGGCAACACGGAGTTATTTTTTTTTTTTTCTGATCTGTTTTTAAAGCTTCATCACCAGCCTTGAACAACTCACTCACTTGTTTTGGGAATACCAAGAATGTTTCGACCTCGGACGTATTCGTATCCTTCTTTAATGGAGGGTTAGTATCTATCTATGCCGTGGAAAGACTTTCCCAAGGAGGTGAGATATATAGGATTGGCCTGCCTAGGGTCTAGCCTGATTTATAGGGCATTTGCGGAATATTTCTTTTTCGTGATGTATACAGATGGAGAGGCAAACGGGAATGGTTCCTTGATGCGCAGAGCATGTGCAATGGGGTCACACAGGTGTGAAGATGTGTGATATAGTAGCTCAATACCCTGAATAAAAGATAAACGTATTTCAGAAACTTTTGTCGGCTATAAGAAAGATTTATTAATTGGCGTGATAAAAAACTAATCCCAAGGAAAGTGTACCTCGTCAACCCTAACTTAACTAACTGAGAACTAACCTAGCAAAACTTAACATCACTGAGACCAGACCTAGGCTAAGGCTCGAGCAAATGGTTCGCTGAAGCATAAAAGTCAACGCCACATAACTTTACCTACGCTATATTGCGGGTCTTAAAAGCTGAAATACCACCAAACCTGTTAGGAAAAAGATTAGGACAGAAACAGTTTGGGGTTGCAGGTTTTTCAAGATTTTAGAAATTAAAGTTGGTGTTGATAAAATACTGAGTAAGGGTGCCGCCAGAAAGTTAACTATATGCAAGGTGAGATTTAGAATAAGTGGATTTAAAAACAGACTTGTTTTTCTTTATTGTTTTCCGAACTTTAGATCAATGATAGAGAGGAGCCATAAAGATCTATTTGTTAGTTAAGCCTTATGACCATCCTCCGTGGTCAAGTTAGACTAGGTTATATCAGAAGTTAAGGTGATGAAGGGCCAGGAGACCATTATATGAGAAGAAGTCACCACGAAAAGCCTCCGAACATAATAACATGTCAATAACTCTTAGGTATTAATGTGATCGGAATACGTAACTTACGGCCAAAAAAGATGTGACATTTTTAAACGTAAACCTTCAAAACATTATTAGTGAAATGCTCGAAATTAGTTCCTGAGCTCGCTGTTGATGAGCATGGCTCTATTGAATAGAACAATTGTATGGAACTACCATTTATTATATATAATTATTTTATAAAGGAGCAAACGTATATATTATCTGGCCGTTACATGTACTATATAAAATCTATAACTAATATATAGTAGTGTAAGTGTGAATCTTGAGTATATATATATATAGGGTATATAATAGAATTTACAAGTATAGTATATATTTGTTGCAGCCCTAAAAGGATTTTCTTTCGAAATCTCAGTGGGATTTAACCCAAGCCTCTCCACCAAAAAATAACTCTTATTACTTGTCTACGAACCCGAAGAAAAGACCAACTTATAACAGTAAGTAATTCTAGGAAGATATAAAACTAAATGTATAGATGGGAAAATATGATAATAAATGTTTTGAAAATTCTCTCTCTCAAATATAACTCTGGAACTCTAAAATCTCTCATAGAAATCGAACATTTAGTTATAACTATATATTTAAACATTATAATAAATGGTATACAATAAAGACAGATTTTCTATAATTCAAAAAAGAAGATGCTTATTATAAAGTTCATAATTAGATTGGTGAGAATTAAAAAATTTCGCAATTGATATAGCATTTTATTTATTTTTTATTTCTTAATTTCTTTACTTATATATAGATCATAATGTTCTTCTCGACCTCATTTTTACTTACCTAAGAGCTATTATATAATTAGGCTGTTATTATATATAGTTATATGATTTCATGATGAGAGCACTTATATGGCTGTTGATTTTATATAATATATCATATATATTTATTGTCTATTTAAGGAAAAGGCTATATTAGAAAAAAAAAATAACACATTATAGCATTAAAAGCAACACTACTTGTTTCCTAATTGGAAATAAAAACAAAATCACATCTTAGAGTGTAATATTTTATAAATCCAAAGCACCCTGATTTAACGTTTCTCATTTCATAATAATAAAATCTATTACTGTAATATATGTGATACATAATGCATTAACTCACTGTTTTCTCTTCATTTCAGTTGACTATTAAATCTATCTAGAGAGTTTTTTTGGTTTTTTTTTTTAGTGAGTCCTGCGTCGACGGATGCTTACCCCAGTTTTTGTATTTATTACAGACGCGATAAGCTATAGTACTCTCTCGAATCATTTGTTTTTTCTCCATTCCATATGAGTTTAACAGCTGTAAAATTCTATTCCATTTTTCCCAATATACCTTACTTATTACTGCTCCCCATCCACCCCCCCCTGCCTTATTATTATTAATTTAATTTCAATTATCCACCTTTAGTTGACACCTGATGCACTTATATATTTAAAATGAATTAAAAATAATACTAGTTAAACGAAATATATTTATTTATTATGATTATTGTAATATGTGATATATACCATATTATATACTCTCAAATAATAAGTGTAATTTATTATTTGAACTAACTACTATTTTATGCTATTTTATATACTCTTTCACTTCATTCTTAATTTATCGAACTTAAATATATCATTTTAAACACTCTAACAGATTTACGAATAAAAAGAAAATACAAAATAATAATAAGAAATAAAGAATAAATAAAGTAATATAGAGAATAAATATAAAAAAAAGAAGGTAAAGGAAACAGACTTATATAAAATTAATTACTAAGGTTGGTTATTCTTTTAGTTACAATAATGACGATTTATTATATTATATATACTAGTACCTTTATATATATTTTTTTAATAACAACATCAATATTTTATCAAGTTTATTTCTTAATGTAGATATGATAGGTGAAATTTAACGTTCTTTATCTCATATACCACTGATCTTTTCTGTGTTAATTTATATAATATGATTATATTTAATATTATAAAAAGTTCAATACACCTCTATGTAGATGGACATAAAGGAGGAGAAACTCTATTACTATATGAGTATAATTTGTATCACTTATATTAGATCCGTGACACGAATTAGATGATTCGAACCCGGCTACCTACTTACCAGAGGAATTGTATAAATTTTAGAAAATTACTTTGTCTCTAAAAAAATTATTTCTACCTATATACACTCTATAAGGGTGAATATTATGTACCCATATACGTGATTAGGGTAATAAGTCTACATATATATATATTATTATATAATTTATATATATATATATATATATATATATATTAATTAAATATATTAGATAATCATATATAGAGATAAAAATTTCTCAGAATATGGATTAAAAGCGTACAGGTGTGTTTTCAAAATATTATTTATATAGGTCTCTTTTATTCGATAATGAGAAAGAGATGAATGTAAGAGTTTAGGTTATAACTGTTTTTTTCTCTTCATAATAACCTTTGGACAATAATGAGGACCCTAATGTTTTTGATATTTATACCTCATACTATTTTTATATATCAAATATTTTGTAATTTTTATCTCTTCTTTTCCTACTCTCAAATAAGTATTCCCTAAATGTGAATAACCTTATCTGTACTTTAAAATTGCAATGTGTGAAAAAGTACAATAGTGTCATATAGAAGAGAGTATTCTACTGGAATGATGCTGCAGTCCATCCATAATGTCTTATTTTATCAAACATCTAATTAACATCACTTAAACATGAGGTGCATAATTAAACCCTTCATTCTAAAATAATATATAATAATAATAAATAAAAAAATAATATTTAAAATACATAATAATAGTAATAATAAATAATAATAATAAATAAATAATTATATATATAATAATAATTAATTAAATATAATATAATTAATAATAATAAATAATTATTATAATTTATATTATTATTTATTAATTAATATTATATTATTAATTTAATTATATATATTATTTATTATTTAAATATATATTAATTTATAATTATTATTATATTATTAATTTTTAATTGTTATTATTATTATTATTTAATTCAAATTATTTTATATTAATTATTATATTAATGATTTATTTACAATTAAGATTGATTATTTATATTATTATTATTATTGATATATTATATAATATTATTATTATTTATATATTATTATTTATAATAATCAAGAATTATTATAATTATTATTATCATTATTATCATTATTATTATTATTATTATTATTATTATTATTATTATTATTATTATTATTATTATTATTATTATTATTATTATTATTATTATTATTATTATTATTATTATTATTATTATTATTATTATTATTATTCAAACACTCCTAGAGGTAAAAATAAAATTTAAGAAATTTTCCTTTTCAGATTTTGGGAAAATTTGTTTTTATTCTACTAAAATGAATGCAAATGCAATATCATTGTGATATGCGGAATTTAGATTGTATTTTAAGCTTGAATGTTACATGCTCCTATCCTGAGATTACACGCAATAATATAATAACATAAGAGTGTAAATTTAAAAGTGTAGATGTAGGTATATGTGCAAATATATATTTACATCTATCCAACAGAGAGAGAAACTTGAATTCCTTTTTTGTTTTCAGAATTTTGGAAAAAGACTTTCATTGGGTGAGACACATAAGATACAAGGATTTATGAGATTTACTCGATCTTATAAGATATTTTAATACGTACGCATCTCCTCCGTACACGCATTGATATTCTGATGTGCATATGCGTTTCAATCCGTTACTTCAAATTTCTTTTTAAAGAGACGTGTAAGTAAAATATTTTAATAAGGGTCAAATTTATTTTACTAATGTAAACAAATTTTCCTTTATATTTAAAAAAATAGCTCTGAAATTATTGTAGTGGATCTCTTCTGAATATTTTTTTACGATGTATCTTCGATTTAGTTTAAGAACAAACTTAAACAGATCGATTACCAAAGTTTTTTGGAAAACTGTCTGATTTTCAATTCTATAATCAGGCATGCTGCGCAATTACGGCTCAGCTTTTTTCAGTTCTCTCTCGTGCCTATTAATATATTTTTTAATTCAGTTAAATAATGAAAATCTTTTAAAACATACATCACATTTTTAAAACATTGCAAGAAGGCAAAAATCAATAAATTAGAAGGCTGAAAGCATATTCGAAATTGAAATATAAATTGCTTTAGCTTTGCGAACGAGCGATGCGTTTGAAAACAAATGGGCAGCTACAGGGAAATCTTTCTACCATTCTTATTTGTGTAAAAATAATCAAAACTATTTTTCAATTTCGAGCTTTGAAAAAAGGAAATCTTGGAAATCAATATTTTTGTCGGACGTTATGATGTGCTGAATCAAAGTAAACCTTCATTTACGGTATGGTCGGTCTTTCTGCGAATTAAGGAAAGTTGTTCATGTCGATGGGATGGGTTCTCTGAGTTCGCAAGAGATTTTTTATGACATGGAGGCGTATACTCCACTCTCTTTCCCTTCAACAAAACCTAATAAACCTTGGAGAGCTCTGCTTGTAATTATGCAATTCGTCGTTGGGGTGCTACATTCGGCAACTACCATCGTCTTCAAATTCAAATATCTCAAGCTTTTTCATTCAGGAATGACACAAAATATATTCTACACACCACAAAGAATTCTCCTCTATGTTGAAAATGAAATAATCTTCCTGTCTCTTTTTCTTCTCTTCCTCCTTCTGGCATTTTGCAAAAGAAAGTTAACTCCAACATTGATTCTTCTTTTTTCGCTGCTCATGTTACCTCTAATGGTGTCAATGCCGTCTTACCCTTTGAAAAAACAGGACTCTTCGCTCATAAACTTGCAATTTCGGAGCTATTCCACCTTCTCCACCTAACTCCATTTTATTTGTGTATAACATTGTAATCTACACTATAGATTTAATTTTTGCTCTCTCTCAGATTATCTCTATATGTTGTATGGTACTGATGATATTCCACCACTCGTTCCTAATACTTGACTCCCTTGGTAAACTATTTTGTCTCTGCCTATCTACCTCGATCATTCCTTCCTGTTAGATGCATGCGTTCATTCAACCTGTACCAAAAAAGAGGGAGCTCCCTCCAAACTCTCTAACAATTTGCCTATCTCTTTAACCTCAGAGCTTTCCAAAGTTTTCGGAAATACCTTTAAAAGGAAGATTTGGAAACACCGTAAGTCTTACAATCTAGTCTCAGATTGTTTGTATGACTTCCGCATGGAAAGCTTTATTGGTGATATTTCCCTTCAATCGGCTTCTTGGTCCTCTGTTTCTCGACAATCTTTTGCTTTAGCGCTAAACATATTGAAATTCTATGCTAGCCTCCTTTAAAAAGCTTTGATTTCTATGCTTCCCTTTTCTGTATCTATCCTTCTATCTGTGATCGTATCTCTAATTTCCTTTCCGGTCGAGCAGTTGTTGTAGATGGTTGCTGCTAGTCATCTTTTAAATCTATTAATTGTGGTGTTTCTCATGGTTCTGTCCTATCACTAACTCTTTCTGGTTCTCATTAATACCATACCCTCGGCCAATTTATCACCTGTTCACTCACATCTTAACTCCTCCACCTTTAATACATCATTTATTTCGAAAAACTTGTCATTCAACAGCGCATAATTGATAATAATAGGAGGGTGACGTTGGGGGATAACTTCCTTCTAACCTTTCAAGTATATCTATTTGAGACAAAGGAAATATCGTTGTTTTTAATGCCTCAAAAACGAAGTTCCATCATCTTTCAACTCGATACATTCTTCTATATAACTCTAGCATCTTCTTCGATAACACACGACTGTAGCCTTTGTTTGACCCTAATATTCATATTAGTTTACTTGATGTTTCTTTCTTACTAAAGAAACTTCTAATATGTTGGGCGTTCTGAGGAGCATACGTAATTTCATTACACCACCTCATCTGCTTGTACTTTATATTGTAGTCGTTCACATCTGCTCCCCTTACCTTATCTTACCTTAGCTTACCTTGAAAGAGTGGAGTTTAGGGAGGTTCGTCTAATCACCTCTTTCATTCTCTCTTTCTAACTAAGTCTCCCTGTCGAGCCGTAGCATCACTATCCTATTACAATAGCTATTACAACAATCACTGCTCTTCTGAGCTCTCCAGCTGCATACTCCCTCTTTTAAGGAGTCCTCGCGAGACACCTCTATCCATAGAGTCTCATACTCTCTCAGTCCACCTCTCAGATCCAAAACTTAATTACTATACTTTTTCTAAATGTTTTCATAAGTTAAAATTTGGAGTACTCTCCCTTTCAATAATTCCCAATTTCCATTCACTTTCACGCTTTCAAACGCCTTGTATCAGGATATATCAAACTTTAATTTGGTAATTGTTACGATGTTTGCAAAACTCTTGTGGAATATATGCTGGTGTCTAGTCTTTAGCCATCAGAGGAGCCATATATATAATATATATATATATATATATATAATATATATAAATATATAATAGCATATATAATAATATAATATCTTTATATATATATATATAATAATATAATATATACATACCATATATATATATATATATATAACCAATAATAATAATATATATATATGTAATATAAGCCATAATAATAACAATGAATAATAATATAGCAATAATATCTTATAATATATATAATATAACATAATATAATATGTATGTATATATATAATAACTCTATATAATAATAATAATAATAATAATAATAATAATATAATATGTATAATATGTAATATATATATGTATATAATATGTAATAATATAATATATAGTATATAAATATATATAGATAATATAAATATATATATATATATAACAACAACATAATATATATATATATATATATGTAATAATAACAACAACTAACAATAAAGTAACTTCTTCATATAATAATAATATAACTCATAACATATATATATATATATATATATATATATATATATTATTCAGTACAATGATTGATAGGAACAATATTTCAGACAATGAATGTAAGAAATACTTTAAGAAAGTGTGGAAATCGATTAAAGTATCTGTTTTTCATCTTTAAAAACCTGTGGCTAGAAAGTATTATTGTTTTGTTCAAAACGGAAAAAGAAAAGAAGTTGCGGCTTTGGAAACAAGTGAAACCTACACAGACATGTTGACTTACATACGGTTGCAAACAAATACGTAAAATAAAGACACACGCAGCAATGGCAGCCTTAACCATACATATCTTATATATATATATAATATATATAACCAACAATAATATATACTATATATATATATATCATATAATATATATATTATTACAGGGAGGATAGAAGCGCACCCTAAGATATAAGGTTACCATTGGGATTTATGGTGTGTTTGGTATTTTACTGCTACGCGAGAGTACACTCTCCTCTATTCACAGATCATGAATATTATTACATAACACTACCTTCAAAAAAAAATAATTGAAATGGCATTGACACAACCGGTTTCGGAGAAGCCAAGGTTGGCGTTACAAAGATAGTCCCTCATCCACTCCTCCCACTTCACCACCTGGGAATTGAAGGACTCCGGTTGGGTTGGCGAGGTCTTTTTTTCCCTTAATTTCTGCAACCTATTCGCCATTTTCTCTAATTTCCACTTTTTCGAACATCATCTCTCTTCTTCTAGATCTGATCTCTTGCCCTTAACCAAAGTACAGGTACTTGAATTCTGACAGCAAACCCTACTCAGTACCCTCCTACTGTCTCTATCATCAATTTTTAGCCATAGATGGATGCTTTATGCATGTAATCAACGATGCAGCATATTTCTGTTCTCGTGCCAATTTGGGTCTTCTTTCTCAAATTTTTCTACTCTATGTCTTATCATGTCAATCTACGAGTAAATTTATCCAAAATAGAACACAGTCTCTATTCTCCTACTTTCTCAGAAATCATCATTTTTGGTGATTCAAATGTTCATCTCCGAAAGTCGCTTTCAACTTTAGTTCTCACGATACAACCAGTGAACTTGCCTACCATTTCCCTATCTTGAATGACCTTGAGCAGTTCGTGCATCTCCCTACTCCTATCCCATAATCGTCTTGAAGATCAACCCAACATTCTAAACAATTTTCTTAACTTATTTCTTAACAATCCCTTAACTTTATTAAATCCCCATCTCATTTGTTCTGTTAAATACTTTCCTCCTCTAGGTTCCTCCGATCACCTTCTCTTCTCTCTGTTTCATCTTTTATATCTTCAAGTGATCTTCTTTCTCTTCTTTCTGATTTCTGATCCTCCGCTATTCGGCATTTCTGAGAATCTTTTGCTGTGGCGCTGACATGTCACAAGTCTTCGATAGAGTCTGGCACAAAGATTTGATTTATAAACTTTCCTCCTTCGGTATCTATCCATTTCTCTTTGATATTTTCTCTCATTTCCTTCCCTGTCGTTCTATAGCAGCTGCTGTAGACGGCAACTGTTCAAGCTTTAAATCTATAAATAATGGTGTTCCTCAAGGTTTTATCCTATCCCCCAACTCTTTTTCTACTTTCATTAATGATATTCTTTCTATCACTTCGTTTCCTATCCAGTCCTATGCCAATTACTCCACCTTTCATTATTCCTTCCAATTTAGGGGTTCACCCACTCAACAGCAATTGTCGCATACCATGATGGTGACCTTGAAGCAGCTGACCTCTCTCTAGTATTTCTTGCACATCTAATTGATGGAAAGAAAACACGATAGTTATCAATGCTTCAAAAGCAGTGTCTTCTTATTTCTACCAGACATAATCTTCCACACAACTATAACATCCTCTTCAATAACACACAACTCAAACTTTATACTGTTCTTTATATACTTGGCGTTCCACTTCCTTTGTGACCTTAATTATAAAGATCACATTACTTCTCTTTCTAAAGAAGCTTCAATGAGGTCAGGTGTTCTGAAGCACCTTCAGAGCTTCTTATCACCACCCTTGTTGCTTCCTCTCACGAACTCTCTCTCTAATCTTTTTCAAGTTGCATCACTCTCCTTTTCTATGGGTATTACAATGGATAATACTGTTCTAAACTCTCTAGGTCGAATACCTCCTCCTTTAAAGAGAATTTGTAAGGATACATGTTTGACTGACTTATCTCATATATATATATATATATATATATATATATATATATATATATATATATATATATGTATATATAACCTATATATAACTAATATATATATATATGTAATATACATAATAACTTAGTAATAATAATAACTGTAGATTTATGTATATATTTATGCATATATATATATATATATATATATATATATATATATATATATGTATATATATATATAACATATATATGTATATATGCTAACTATATATATACCTTTTTATATATATAACTTCTTCTTTATATATATATATATATATATATATATATACTATATATATATACAAACACCTCTAAATACTACTAATTAAAGCATTGTGTTGCTTGAATTTCAGAGTTGGGTGCTATTAGTCAGTTGGTCTGGTGCTCCATGTTTTTTTTGTTTTTGTGTTTTTTTATTTAAATTATTGGTATTTTAAATAAATCATGATAACCACTATTTTATTTTATTTTTATTTTTAGTGTATGATGGCTTCACGTGGCTGCTTAGTTTTGAAATTATGGGATTGTGGTATATAATAATAATAATAATAATGTAATAATAATGTGTGTGTGTGTGTGTGTGTGTGTGAGCTAAGTAAGTAATAGTAATAATAATAATAGTAATAATGAAATATTATATATATATATATATATATGTATATATATATATAATAATATATAATAATAATATATATATATAATATATATATATATAATAATATAATATATATATATATATATATATATATATATATATATAATAACAATATATCTGTAATAATATGGGAAAAAATATTGTTTTGAGTAATATATATATACGTATATAATAATAATAATAATATAATATAATATATGTGTTTTATAATAATAATAATATATCTATAATATAATAATAATAATAATAATATATATATATATATATATATATGTAATAATAATAATATATATATAATATGTAATATATAATAATATAATATAATATATATCTATATATATATATATATATAGTAACCAATAATATATATATATATACTATATATATATATATATATATATATATATATATATATATATATATATATATATATATATATATATATACTATATATAAGATATTTTAAAGTACAAATAATATTTTGTAGCTTGCCACGATATTCCTTATTTTTTTTTCCTTTGCAACAACTTTTGTGGACTGAACTGAAGCGAACATCATTTCTAATGATCAAGTTCGAAGATTCAACACCTTTTAACCTTCCTTTTTTTAGTCTGATTTTGGGACTTTCTTCTTCCCACTCTTTCATTTCACTTATTTGATTATTCTGGCGGTTTACTCTTCCGTATTTTCCTCATGTTTTTGTATGGTTTTTTTCTTTTTTTTTTTTAAGAATAATAATTTTATCTTTATTTTTGTTTTTGTTTTCTTGTGTTTTTCTTCATTCTAAAATTCTTTGGCCTTTAGTGGCATTAAATTTTTTTTAGGTGTTTTGTTATTTAAAATATAAAAATACATTTAATAATTTTTTATAACATTGAAATTCCATTTTCTTATCTTTTCCTTTTAACCAATATTATTATCTGGATAGTTTATGAGGAACGTTTCAATGTTCTCGATTCCAGTCAAACAGGACTGCGGTTCACTTAATATAGAGGCCAGTTCCATCTCTAGCACCGGCTCAGCTCCGGCTCCAGCTCAGGTCAACTCCGGCTTCCGGCTATAGTTCCAGCCTCTGGACCCTTTTATTGCCACAGCCATGCAATAAATGTGTGGCTGGTACTTCCTTCATAAAGAACAATAAGAGGATGAAACTCACATGGTCGAACAATACAAAATAAATTGTTATAATGACTCCTTTAAAGCATTCAAGTTTTCATTCCTTATCTATCTATCTATCTATCTATCTATCTATCTATCTATCTATTTATCTATCTATCTATCTATCTATCTATCTATCTATCTATCTATCTATCTATCTATCTATCTATCTATCTATCTATCTATCTATCTATCTATCTATCTATCTATCTATCTATCTATCTATCTATCTATCTATCTATCGTCTATCTATCTATCTATCTATCTATCTATCTATCTATCTATCTATCTATCTATCTATCTATCTATCTATCTATCTATCTATCTATCTATCTATCTATCTATTTATCTATCTGTCTGGGTCTGTCTGTCTGTCTGTCTTTCTGTCTACCTATCTGTCTTTCTATCTATCTGTCTATCTGTTTGTCATCTGTCTATCTATCTATCTATCTATCTATCTATCTATCTAATATATCTATCTATCTATATATCTATATATCTATCTATCTATCTATTTATCTATCTATCTCTCTCTCTCCTCTCTCTTCTCTCTCTCTCCTCTCTCTCTTCTCTCTCTCTCTCTCTCTCTTTCTCTCTATATATATATATATATATATATATATATATATATATATATATATATATATATATATATATATATATATATATATATATATATAGTATATATACTATAATATATATATATATAGAACAATATTCAAGTGGATTAAACAATGGGATTCACTAGGTTGTGTCGATTTGAGGGGATTTTGCAATTTTCTCAATTCACTACAATTGAATAAAAATAACTATTATTTATTCCCATATTTAATTGAATCAGTTAAGCTTTATTTATGTTATACATAATATATTTATTTCCATTTATATGTACAACACTCGCCTTTCAGCCAATGGGTGTGCAAAGGCTTTACCCTTTCCTTCTTTGCAAACAGTCTGAAAAATGCATGCCTGCCAGCTTGTGTTGTGCATCACACCCTATGTTATTGTTTAATTTTAAGTTTTCATTTAACAATAAATACCTAATAGCAAAAATAATTTTACTACAAGATGAAATAATTTTGAAAAAAATCTCATTCAAGACATAATAAAAAGTGCACAAAATCACGACTTATGAAACTTCACAAATTTTAGTTAAAATAAATAAAATCTCGTATTGCAGTTTTCCTTCGGATCATACTAAAAATGCGTCTCAGTAATCTGTAACATTAGCATTGTGTAAAAATTGTCAACTCCAGTTCTACTTGTTTCTCTTTTCTTCTCTTCCTCCCTGTAGTTTCTTTTGAAGACACCACATCTGTCTTAGTGTCTGTTAAAACTGTAACCTTTGATCATATGTACCTTTGCCTTTAACTTCACATTAGATGAATTTGGAATTATTCAAACTTCATTATCTTATTCAGACCAAATGATGCAATTTCTTTTAAAAATGTGATTTCTACTGTTAATTTTGCTGCTCTCTAGAAGTTTATCATTAAATGTCGTATGATATTCACCTAGTCGTTCTTAAAGTAATATCCTTGGGTTGGCAGACTGCCTTCGAGTAAACTATTTCGTCTCTGCTACCTATCTACTTTGACCATTGCTTCCACAGTCAACTAGATTACATTAATTCCTCATTGAACCACCATGCATTTTAAACTTACAGTAGAAATATGTAATAATAATAATAATAATAATAATAATAATATAATAATAATAATAATAATAATAATGATAATAATAATAATAATAATAATAATAATAATAATAATAATAATAATAATAATATTAATAATAATA
>JABUQX010119512.1:0-23217 GCA_015478945.1 Trachelipus rathkii | reverse complement strand
GCTGCAAAAAGATCTTTATCCAGAAATTCTCTCCACAAATTCAAAAACCTAATATTTTCTGAAAAAACATAATTTCCTAACCCTTTCATTTACACCTTAAAGCCCTACTTCCCCATTCCTGACCGGCACCTAACCTAGGTAAAATCCAGAAATCATGCACCTTTTTCCACTAGCTTTCATCTTCTGAATCATCTCTTAATCGCTATTAAATCTTCTGACCTTCTATGTCCTTATATCATTTACCCACAAGCACAATCACATCTGAATCAACATTTGTAGAATCCATCTCTCTATCGTATCCTATCCACGATATCACTCACTCTGACCTGGATAACATACTCTCAATCGTTTCTTTGTATTCTTTTTTGAAAAGTCCTATCCTAGGTATCGTGTCATAGAGTCTCAAATTAGCAATGTATTTCTTCCCTTTAGAAAACTCAAACATTACCATTGGGCCTCTCTGATCCTCCCCATCTGGAGGACAGTCGAACCTGTTACTGCAGGTCACGGGCCCTGACTGACTTTCGAGATCCTATTCTTGAAATTATTATTTCTAGTTCCTACAACTCTATATTCATCTGCGACCTATTATTCAAACTCTTTATCCTTCCTCTCATCCTTCCTGGCCCTAGGGTGGAATCACTTATTCCTGTCTGTACCCCAGGTCCCGCTCCTCTCGCCTCGACATCCCTACTAACCTTTTTCCTAACACTTCCCTCCTATCTCAACTCAAATACTTTACTTCTTTCAATCCATGCATATTTTAACTCAGTCTTGCAATCTCCTTCCTTAAAAACACATTCTCTGCATTCAAAACACAAAACAGGGCAAGCTATCCACATATTCACCTCTCACAGTCCACAGTTATCACACAGAGCATACATACTTTCAAATTATTATTAGCTTACTACCTGTACCTATTATTTTACCAACTACAGTTAAATATCATCTAAAGCCTAAAAAGAAATACACTTAATCTCTTTAAAATAGGTTTAAAAATTTAACCAAGCCTATAAATTTGCTTAGCTTAGGCAGGATATATAAAGTTATAGGTAGCTTAACTGTTAGTCTTTGACTGAGAAAAAACTAGATTAAATTTAAAATTTATCACTAAATCAATCTAACAATTCATAAGACTGTTATTAAATACAGAAGTCTATTTAAGAAATTCCAAATAACCCAGTGACACAGAAACAGTAATCTCTTACCTATGTTAGCCTAGGGTTAGGGGCTATCAGAATTTAAATATCACAAAATTAAATAACAATTTGTTAATGACTGTTAGTGAAATACAGCAACAGTAGTGTATTTAGATACAACAACACTAATTTGTTTACTAAATTCACTTTCAAATTACACAAATTATTAGAAAATTGGAGGAGCAAAATCAACACACCCACTCACTGGTCACTGGTTACAATTAAAAAAAAATTTGAAATATCAAAATTTAAAAAATTATTATTATAATAAATTATTAAAAAATCATATATAAATTCATGTAATAAGCCCTTACATGAATTAGGAAATATGACTACATATGATGAATTCAGTTCTACTATACGATCAAGAAGGTAAAAAATATTCAATACTGATATGCCCTAAAAGAGTAAACTCTTCAGCACTCACAGGTTGAAGGGTACAGGCACTTTGCCCCCACAGACAAATGTTTATGTGCCTGCATTCAAATACAAGGTACAGAAAAAGTTATTTCTCCATATTTTGAATATGAATATATTGAATATCAATATGTATAAATATTTTCTGATATTTTACCTACAATGTCATAGTACAACCAAATTCATGAAGATGTAGTCATGTTCATCAATGTTAGGCCTCATTACATAAATTTAAAATCAATTTTCAAAAAAATTAAATGATGCAATTTATTTAATTTGCTTTTCCAGCCCTATTTTAGGTGATTATTGAGTTCAACAGATTCTGACGAAATATCTATTTTTTTCCAATAATCATTTTTTTTATATATCTTTCATCCCCATTTAAAAGTATTAAAATAGTGGTACCAACTCTCTTCATATAAAATATAATCAATCTACCAAAATAAATTTTGTTAAAATTCGTTTTAGGATCCATTAAGTTTAGGTTAGGGTGATAAGGGTAACGTAATGCAGAAGGGCTTCATCCCCAATTTTTAAAAATCGCAGGAGTATATTTATAAACTCATTATATATAATATATATATATTAGATCATAATATAGTATATATAATATATATATATATATATATATATATATATATACTCTAAAAAAATAGTAATTGAGAATAAAAAAAATGAAAATGACTGACGTCTTTAGGAAAACAAGTTACAGCCATTTAAAGTATTAAAACTCCATAGACTTTTCATCATTTTTGATTCTTCCAAGTTAGGTCTAATTTTAGCCCTCTAGTTCGAGGGGTATGATATGCTTGTTAATATACATAGAGGAAATCTTGTTGATACTTAACAAATCTTATAACCTGAACTAGAATAGATCCTAAAATGAGCATGAGGCCCGTTAATTTTCTTTTATAAGAAAGCCTATAGGAAAATTTTAAACTTCGAGAAGTGGCTGTAACTTTTTTTTCTTAAAGACTTAAATCATTTTCGGTTTTTTAATTCTCATCATTATTTTTTTTTTAAGAATATATATATATATCTTGTGATTTTTAAAAAAATATATATTTTTTTTTTATAAGAAAATCCTACGGGAGTTTTAAAACTTTTAGAGGCTGTAACTTTTTTCCTAAAAAAAAAAAGGAAAAAAACAAAGATTTACTGTCCCTGATACTTATTTTCTCTCTCTCTCTCTCTCTCTTTTTACTAATTGTTTTATTCTTCATTATTTTTTAAAGTATATCCTGTAGTTTTTGAAGAACATCACTGCAAAATGACGTTTCTGTCGCTAACTATTACCATGAATCATTGTGATTTTTTTATAGAAATTACGGGGTGACTAGGTTTAGAGCTACAATTAGTATGTTCAAGTTTGTTTTTATACGCAGTAAATCTGGGTCTATTTGACCAAACTTACCATAACCTTACTGATTTTTCGAATGTAAAATTTAATGTTTTTATTAACAACATTTGGCAACGTTGTTTCTAGAAATATCAAAACATCGATTGATTTTAAATCAAATAGTGATTATTTTGAGAGTATGTTGAACTCAATAATTACGTACAACCAATACTTAGTTATTTATCTAAATTAATACTAATAAAAAAAAAAAAATTTAAATTATAATTAATTGGGCTAGTAAAACTGAATTAGGACATACTAATTTATGAATAAATCTTAAACCTAAATTTGTTACTTATTATTACACATATTAAGTTATATTCCAAATTTATAAACTTTAAATCTGAAAATCTTCACCTTATTCCCACGTTTGCACTAGGCTATGTGAAATTATTTGGTCTACTAGCAATGTACCAAGTCCAAGTTCCTTATTACAAATCATTTCTTTCTTTTATTCTCTACATGGATCTTCACAGATTGGGGGTGGGGTGCACAACATGCACCAGAAACAGTAGTTAAGTACAAGAATGTGACCCCCAAATTAAAAAAGCCTCCCCATAAATTTAAGTGCGAGCCCATTGCAGCCAATCTCCACCCTAGAGTTTCACAACACTGCAACAGCCCCCCACCCCTACTGTGGTATCTCATCAATTAGGACATTTGTTAACTGGGCCAGACCCACAACCATGACCCCATCACAAAACCACAACCATTCACTCCTATTATGTACAATACTTTTACTTTTGCTAAATGTCACGGTAATACTTGTAGTGAGGTGATAAACTTTACGTAACTATTACATTTAAACTATAAACTTTATTTACAAAAATGGTATCAAAAATTCTTGAATTTTTTTTTGAAACTAAGAAACTTGAACTCATGGCTGCACTATTTTTAATAAAAAAATAAAAAATTAACTACTAAAAAAAAAAAGTAACAATTTCGGCGTTTTTTTATATAGGCATAACACTATCGATGTTTTTTTTCTGATGTTTTCCCGTTTCCGTATATATAGATAAGGTAAATTTTGTTTCGATTTTTTTTTTACGCTTATCAATTGAACCATTTTCACATTAAAAAAAATTATCACTGGTGATTGAATATACCAAACGAAGTTAATTAAATAAAACAAAAAGATTTGTTAAATAATTATTTTTCTCACTTAAATATACCAAAAAATTAAATAATGCTCTAATATATAAGTCAGCTGGGGCCAAAGTCGTGAATATTTCAAAAACATTCTCTTCTTGTCAGAATGTACATTTTTTGGAAATCTCGAAATATGATATAATATATTAGTAGTTGTGCAAAATATCCTGTAGTTATTTTTTATTAATTTTGTTTTTTTACCAAACTTTATGGGAAAACCTCATTCACGTTTTACCACCCAAAAGGGGCAAAAGGAAGAACAATGTGGGGTACAACAAGGACACCTATTTTACCACAAAGAAAGGCTTGTACCTTTCAATACTATAAATAAATGTTAATTATTGGCCTAAATAAACTAACATTAAATAATAAATTGAAATTACTAACCTTTTTTTTTTGAAATCATGGCTAGAAAAGCCGAACCAACCCAGCTGGTTCTAGCACTTCTAGTAAGCGTAACCTACATCATAGAATACACCTAATATTGGTGTCTACCCCTATGTTATAAGGTATGGGGAGTCGATTGGTGTGTATTATAAGGTGCTAGGATGCTTCCTACTATGAGTTAGTACCCCGCCCTGCCCCCCTTTTCTAGCACTTCTAGCATGACATGTCCTATTGCGAGGAATACTCCTAATATTGGTGTCTACCCCTATGTTATAAGGTATGGGCGGTTGATTGGTGTGGTTTTTAAGGTGATCGAGTCACTCCTAGTATGAGTTAGTTAGTAATAGACATTTCCCCTACCCCCTTTTTCTAGTGCAAGTATGCAACTTTTTTATTTTTCGAGCTACAGAGTTGAACTTGGTGTCTACTCCTATGTTTAAAGGGTCTGCGAATCGATTCCTGGTGTTACCGAGTGGATCGGAGCAGCCCTTAGGCCACGTCCAAGGAGGGGAGGGGTCTGACGTGAACAGGTTAAGACGTGAACAGTTTTTGGGGTAAGAGGTGAAACAGCTTTTGGGGTATAATATGAACAATAACCCATTCATTTTCAACTTGCTAGGTGCAAAACGTGAACCCCCCCCCCAAACTTTGAGGGAAGGTATATGAACTATGCTTCCCATTGGCCAATAGCTAAACCCCAACTGTTCACATTTTACCCCTAGTTTCGGTTTCTGTACTGATTTTCTTCCTTAAATAGGAAAAATTGAAAAACTTGTGTTTGAACTTTTGAGGTCCGAAAAGTGATCATTCTACCTCAGCATGTGCTATTTCATCCTAAGGGGGAAAAATATTGTTTTATTTACATTTTTCTAATGTTATAGGATTGGACTATTAACTCATAACTTTACTTGGCCAAACTCTCAAGTACTTCAGATTAATATTCAAGCGTTCATGTTATACCTAAATATTGCATCAATCAGCACGCACACCCAGGCCCATATCTTAGAAACAAACCAACATAACTGCAAACCCCCAGGACGGGCCTGTTCATGACTCCGCCCCAGCTGACTATAATATATATATATATAATATATATATATAATATATATATATACTATATATATACTTATATATATATATATATAATATATTATATATACTATATTATATAGTATATAAATATATATATAATATATATACTATATATATACTATATATGAGAGAGCAGGAGAGAGAGAGAGAGGAGAGAGAGTAAGGAGAGAGATTAGGCCTACGCCATATTTTAAAATGATCTACGTAAAGTAAACTTTATGACAAATGTATGTATGGTCCTATAAGTCTAGGATAGGCCTACGATATATATATATATATATATACTATATATTATAATATATATATATATATATATAATATATATATATGTATATATATAGTATATATATATGGCATTTACTATTTATTATGTACATACCCCTCAAGTAGAATATTTAGCGTAGATCAATTCTATATATGGCGTAGGCCTTATCTCTTCTCTCTCTCTCTCTCTCTCTCTCTCTCTCTCTTCTCCTATTATATATATATAGTATATATATTATATATATATATTTTATATATATATATATATACTATATATAATTATATATATATATATATTTATTATATATATGAAAGAATGTATTATAGTATATATATATATATATATATATATATAGTCAGCTGGGGGGAGTCATGAACAGGCCCAATTTAGGTAAAACATGAACGCTTGATATTAATATGAAGTAATTGAGATTTTGGCCAAGTAAGTGTATGAGTTAATAGTCCAATCCTTTAACATTAGAAAAATGTAAATAAAACAATATTTTTCCCCCTTAGGATGAAATAGCACATGCTGAGGTAGAATGATCACTTTTCGGACCTCAAAAGTTCAAACACAAGTTTTTCAATTTTTCCTATTTAAGGAAGAAAATCAGTACAGAAACCGAAACTAGGGGTAAAATGTGAACAGTTGGGGTTTAGCTATTGGCCAATGGGAAGCATAGTTCATATACCTTCCCTCAAAGTTTGGGGGGGGGGGTTCACGTTTTGCACCTAGCAAGGTTGAAACATGAATGGGTTATTGTTCATATTATACCCCAAAAGCTGTTTCACCTCTTACCCCAAAAGCTGTTCACGTCTTACCCTGTTCACGTCAGACCCCTCCCCTCCTTGGACGTGGCCTAAGGGCTGCTCCGATCCACTCGGTAACACCAGGAAACACCAGGAATTCGAGTCGCAGGACCCTTAAACATAGGAGTAGACACCAAAGTTCAACTCTGTAGCTCAAAAAATAAAAAAGCTGCATACTTGCACTAGAAAAAGGGGGGTAGGGGAAATGTCTATTACTAACTCATACTAGGAGTGACTTGATCACCTTAAAAACCACACCAATCAACCGCCCATACCTATAAATAGGGGTAGACCCAATATTTAGTGTAACTCTTTAGATATATATTCTGTCGTGCAAGAAGTGCTAGAAAAGGGGGGCAGGGGCGGCATGCAGGGGTGAGGTACAAACTCATTAGGTGGAAGCATCCTAGCACCTTATAATACACACCGATCGACTCCCCATCCCTTATAAATAGGGGTAGACACCAATATTAGGTGTATTCTATGATGTAGGTTACGCTTACTAGAAGTGCTAGAACCAGCTGGGTTGGTTCGGCTTTTCTAGCCATGATTTCAAAAAAAAAAGGTTAGTAATTTCAATTTATTATTTAATGTTAGTTTATTTAGGCGTATAATTAACATTTATTTACAATATTGAAAGGTACAAACAAGCCTTTCTTTGTGGTAAAATAGGTGTCCATGTTGTACCCCACATTGTTCTTCCTTTTGCCCCTTTTGGGTGTAAAACGTGAATTGAGGTTTTCCCAATAAAGTTTGTAAAAAACAAAATAATAAAATAACTAACAGGGAGATTTTTGCACAACTATAAATATTATATCATTCATTTCGAGATTTTCAAAAAATGGTTAATTCTTAGACAAGAAGAGAATGTTGTATGAATAATTCACGACTTGCCCCCAGGGGCTGACTATATAGTACTAGAGCATTATTTTAAATTTTGTATATTCTTTTATTAAGAGGAGCTAATTTATTTATCAATCTTTTTTATTTTTTATTTAATTAAACGTTACTTTAACACAGACATACAATATATAGTATGTTCAATTGAATTATGGGATAATCGTTAAAAAATTATCGAAAGAAAATAATTTTTATATAAAAATAATCGGAAAATATCAGGAAACAAACATCGATAGTGTTATCCCTATAAAAAAAAAAACCCGAAATTAGTCAATTTTTTTTTCGGAGTATAATTTTTTATATTTTTATTAATAATATGCATTATATAAATATATATTAAATCAGGTTAAAAAAAATTCAAAGAATTTTTTGATACATTTTTGGTAAATTATAAGTTTATAGTTTAATATAATAGTTACGTAAAGTTTATCACCTCAGCTAAAGTATTTACCGTGAATTTAGCGAAGTTTTAAAGAATTGTGCTAATAGAAGTAATGGTGTGCGGTTTGTGATGGCGGTCATGGTTGGTTGGGCCCAGTCGACGAACCCTTACATTGATGAGTACACTCTCGTAGGGGTGGGGGCTGTTTGCAGTTGTTGTGAAAGACTCTAGGTGGAGATTGGCCTGCAATGGCTCGCACTTTAAATTATGGGGAGGCTTTTTAATTTGGGGGTAACATTCTTGTACTTGGACTACTGTTTTCTGGGTGCATGTTGTGCTCCCCACCCCTAATCTGTTGAGATCCATGTAGAGAATAAAAGAAAGAAATGATTTGTAATAAGGAACTTGGACTTGGTACATTGCTAGTAGACCAAATAATTTCACATAGCCTAGTGCAAATGTGGGAATAAGGTGAAGATTTTCAGATTTAAAGTTTATAAATTTGGAATATAACTTAATATGTGTAATAATAAGTAACAAATTTAGGTTTAAGATTTATTACATAAATTACTTAGTATCTCCTTTAATTCAGTTTTACTAGCCCAATTAATTATATTTAAATTTTTGTTTTTTTTTATAGTATTTAATTTAAATAAATAAAATAACGTAATTATGAGTTCAACATTACTCTTCAAAAATATCATTATGTTTGATTTAGAATCAATCGATGTTTTGAGTATTTCAGATAGCAACGTTGTCCAAAATGTGTTACATAAAAAAATAATTTTACATTTCGAAAAAATCAGTTAAGTTATTGATGAGTTTGGTCAAATAGACACAGATTTACTGTGTATTTTAACATAACTTAATCATCGAAAGTAGCGCAGAAGGAGCTTCACCTCTGATTTTTTATAAAAAATCACACTAAAAAAACACTGCAGCTCCGGGGGCTTCACCTGATTTTTTATAAAAATTCACATGATATACTTTAAAAAATAATGAAGGAATTAAAAAAAAATTAAAATTAATCTACGTCATTAGGAAAAAAAAGTTACAGCTTTGGTAAGTTTGGACTCCCAGAGGATTTTCTTATAAAAAAAAATATATATATATATATTTTTTTTAAAAATCACAGGATATATATATATATATTTCTTAAAAAAAAAAATAATGATGAATTAAAAAACCGAAAATGATTTAAGTCTTTAAGAAAAAAAGTTACAGCCTCTCAAAGTTTAAAAATTTTCCCATAGGCTTTTTATAAAGAAATTAACGGGCCTCAGTGCTCATTTTAGGAATCATTTCTAGTTCAGGCTTATAAGATTTGTTAAGTATACACAGATTTACTCTATGTATATTTAACAAAGCATATCATAACCTGAACTAGAGGGCTTAAAATGAGACCTAACTTGGAAGAATCAAAAATGAAAAGTCTATGGGAGTTTTAATAACTTTAAGAGGCTGTAACTTGTTTTCCTAAAGATGTAAGTCATTTTCATTATTTTTATTTCAATACTATTTTTTTTAGAGTTAGTATATATTATATATATATCATATACGTATATATATATATATATATATATATATATATATATATATATATATATATATATATATATAATACTATCTCCTGTGAGATTTTTTATAAAATTGGGAATGAAGGGCCCTTCTGCATACTATTACCCTTAAGAGTATATATATATAATCCTGTAAAAACGATTTAAACCAATTTTTTTTTGGTAGATTGATTACATTTATATATGAGAGAGGTTTGGTACCACTATTTTAGTACTTTTAAATGGGGATGAAAGATATATAAAAAAAATGATTATTGGAAAAAAATAGATATTTCGTCAGAATCTGTTGAACTCAATAATCACCTAAAATAGGGCTGGAAAAGCAAATTAAATAAATTGCATCATTTAATTTTTTTGAAAATCAATTTTATAATTTATGTAATGAGGCCTAACATTGATGAACATGACTACATCTTCATGAATTTGGTTGTACTATGACATTGTAGGTAAAATATCAGAAAATATTTATACATATTGATATCAATATTCATTCATATTTCCAAAATATGGAGAAATAACGTTTTACTGTACCTTGTGTTTCGATGCAGGACATAAACATTTGTCTGGGGGCAAAGGTGCCTTACCCTTCCAACCTGGTGAGTTTGCTGAAGAGTATTACTCTTTCAGTGCTATCAGTATTGAATAGTTTTTACCCTTTCTTGATCGTATAGTAGAAACTGATTATTCAGTATGAAAATTATGAAAGTAATCTCCCCAAACGCTCTTTCTTACTAAAGAGTTGCCCAACAGTTGCTGTGAGTAATTTCACATTGTACGTCAATGATTCCGTTTATTACTACACCGGCAATAAACTTTATGAAAAGGGAGATTATGAATTATACAATGATTCTATCATTCTAATTTGTGCTCCAAATAAATTTTATTTCAAAAAAAATTTCCTATTCAGTTATTACACTACTGTTGCTGTACTTAGCATATCACTTGTGTGCTTAATATTTCATATGTCTTTGTATTTTTGTTATTCCCGTCTAAGAACTTGGCATGGGAGGAACCTCCTATACTTGTGTTTTTCCTTGTTCATAGCGCAATTTCTCTTCCTAACAGGAACCACTGCAACAGAACATTTCGGATTTTGTGTATTTATGGCAGTTTGTATTCACTACTTTTGGCTAGCTTCATTTTTCTGGATGAATATACTGAGCATCGATGTGTGGAGAACATTTAAAACAAAATTTTCTCACAGTTCAAATACTACAAACGTTTTCCTACTTTACAATTTGTATTCCTGGGGAACTCCTTTACTTATTGTCATGCTTAGTTTGATAATAGACCTGGTAAGCAATGATTCGAAGTTTAAACCCAATTACGCTGGGTTTGATGAAGCAGAGCTTTGTTGGATTAACAATAAAATTGGACTTTTATGTTTCTTCTTGTTACCAGTTGCTATCATCATTACAGAAAATCTAATACTTTTCACCATAACATCTTATAAGATTTATTCACAATCTAAGGAAACGCGATTTGCTAAAATGAAATCCCAAAGTGTGAAGGTCGTAAAAGAAAAAAATCTCTCTGAAGAAGAAAAGAAAAGACTTAGAAAACAAGTAAGTTAAAGAAATGAATTTTAAAAGTCTGAATTTTATATTGTAGTTTTTTATTATTAAGGATAATTTCAAAATATTTTAACAACTTAAAATCTATCAATTTGAATCTTATTTTCAATAATCATGAGTAGCCTACCTATTTTTTCATATATTTTTTTGCATATTTTTTATTACATCTAATTTCTGTTGCTTAAATTTTTTTTTAACATTTTACATTAAGTTTCTATTTCCTTTGCTAATATAAGTCTTTAATTACGAATTTTTGAAAAAAAAACTAAATTTCAATTTTTAAATAGGAAAAAGCAAGCAAAAACAACAAAATCAGATTTATTTTGTACTTGAAACTTGGGATTCTTCAAGGTCTAACTTGGGTCTTTGGTTTTTGGGCTTCCTACGTGGACTCCTCAATTTGTTGGTATATTTTCACAATTCTAAACGGTCTTCAAGGAGCTGCCATAGTTCTTTGTTTTGATGTCAAGAAATGGGTAAAGTATTAAGTATTATTATAAAGTATTAAGTATTATTATAAAGTATTAAGTATTTTTATGACTGGGCAATTGATTTATTTAAGGAATCATTTAATATTTAGTATATATGAATTTTATAAAAATTCGATACATTTAACCATGATGAAAATTGAAAAGCGTAAATATACCCAAGATCAAAATAATGAATTTTTATTTGTTTTTCTGTTATAAATTTTCAATAAATACTGTTAAACTTTAAAATTTTTAAGTATAATTATTCAAATTTCTTACAAAAAAGATATACAAGTAATCACATATTTCAGTACATAAGTAAATATATAATAATTCTGTATCAATATAATCAAACACTTAAAGAATGAGAAAAACAACAAAAATAAAGAGTTATAATAGGCTCTACCCTATATAAAGCTTTTGTGGCCCCTTATTAGGAAATTACTCCCAAAAGATATCAGAAAATTTGAAAATATATCTGTTTTAAATTTATTTAATATACGGAAATTTAAAGATTAAATAATAAATAATTATGAACTAGTTTTCAAAATAACAAAAATATCAAATAAGTTTGCAAGCTGAATTATTTTCCTGGTTTACCTTAAGAAATATTCAAATTGCATGCTCCATACGTTTTCGTTTTCTATGTACAGTATATGATGCTAAGTTGAAAAAAGTCTTTGTAATTAATATATTGTTTGTTCTTTATTCATATTTTATTATCTTTGGCTACGAGAATAACCATTGTCCTGAGCAATTTGTTACCATCAAACATAAGAGTAGTGGTAATAATGATTCAACTTTAAGAAATCCTAAGCGAGTCTTAAGTGGAATTATAATTTGATACATAGTTTTGTGATAAATTCGTTTTTTCCTGGGAAATTTAATATATAAATAAGCATGGAAATGTCTCACTACTCATAAGGTTGATATAAGCATCCTTTGGATATTCTTTAATTCTTTTCATCAAAGCTTCTACTGCCCCACATTTCTGAGCCGCTGAAATTTCTAGAGATGTTAAAGATCAAAACTGTTTGCAATGTAATTGTAGATTATTTATATGCTGTTCAAATTTTCCTCAAGGATATCACTTATAGGAATGAAGGATTTCGAACGAAACATTTCTCTTGGAGAAAACTCTTCAACAGCGTCAGGTGGAGTTCTATTGTTGGCTCTTTTTTTTAATAAACCTCCTTTTCCTTGTACACATAATCAATAGCATCTTGCTCACAATGACCAAAATTTTCTGAAATATTTGATGCAGAGTGGGAAATCAATTTATACAAATTGGCACATATGTTACGTGCAATCTGTGAATCCTGGAGAGCCTTACTGATTTTATGAAATTACTTTATCAAAATAGTTCATAAAAGTAACAGAAAAACAAACCCCAGTTAGTCTTATTTCCAGAAGAGTCCCGGCCTGTAATATTGCATCTCTCTTTTCATTCTTATTAGCATGGAGATGTATAACATCTATGATTAACCCATAACTCAGATTTGTGGCAGACATGTACAGCTAGCTTTGACATCTTCTGAGACCTTTAATTAGCCACTTTAATATATATCTCTTGTGTGTGTTAGGTCTTTTTTAATAAGCGTTTGTTTCGAGCTGTGACACATGTTTGTAAATTTTATATAACTTGTTAATGCTTGGTAACACAATATATTTGTACAATTTCTGGCATCTCAATTACGAAACGCAGTACCAGGAGTCCCTCTGTTAACAAAAGAACGTGGAATTAGAAACGACGACGACGATTAATTGACGTCCGTCTCCCCTCAGGTATGCTTGGAACATTTAAAGTTCTTGGGCATTTCGACACCGGAGTACTATTCAATGTCTCCCGAAGACGTGAAAGAAGAAATTACGAAATTTCGAAGGATCAAAAATTCCGAAGGTTTTATCCAATATTACTTAATAGGTGACTGAACCATTGGGCTCGCCAAAGTGAAAACGATTTGTTACGTTGTTTTGCGAGCTCTTCGAGAGAAGATTATCTATAACTTCCACAACAAGAAATAAATAATAAGAAGAATCGAAAGATAGTTTATTTTGAATACACAATAATTATATTTCAGAACAATAGTTCTTTTTTATCTATCGTAATAAAGAATTTCATCTCGAACCCGAATCCAGAACGAAAGTTCATTAAATCAGCTAATTATTAAAAAACATCTAACAAATCCGATTAAAGATTTTGGTGAGCAGAATTCATACGCATTTAAAATTTGTATATTTTAGAAAAGAACGGATAATGAGCAAGTTAAGTCACCTATGTCTCAAATGTGATAAAATATATTATTATACCAAAATGCTTTCTATTATATACCAATACTAATCATGTATAATTTGACGTCATTTATAAGAGAACTGAAAGATCATTTCTCACATCATTATAGAAGAGATAGTTTTAAAACTTTTACGTCGGTCTCCAGACCCAACAGCGTTTTATTCATCTTGCTGTAGTGACTTATTGAAAATGATCTCACCGTAAAAAGTTAAGAAATTAACCGAGAGATATAATTATTGACCTAAAATTTTGCAATATAAACATAAAACTTATAAAGGGCTGCAAAAATATAATAATAATATGAAAGTAAAAATAAAAGTAAACTTAGAATAAATTAATAATATATATAATTAAATAAATAATAAATATTAAATAAATAATAAAAAATAATACTATAAAAAATAAATATGATAATGATATTCAATAATTAACAAATTAAAATAATAATAAATAGATTTATATTCCAATATTTAACATTTAATATACTAATTATCTTATCTATTATATTATAGATACTATAACATATTTAATAATTATTTAAATTAAAAAAAACAATAAAATATAATTATATAATTTTAAAAAGTTTTAACATAACCGGTAATTTTTTATTTTTGCCCATTTGAGAGAATTAGTAATAGAGAAATTAAAAGACAAGAGAGAACACATATATTATATAATAAAATACAAAAATATATATAAATAAATATATAATATAATTTATATATTATTAATACTATTATATATAGATATATATACTTAAATTATATATATATATATTTATATTAATATATATATTTATATATATATAATATAATTATAATATATATATATATATTGATATTATATATAAATATAATTTGTTCTCCATGCTCTCTGACTCCCTTGACCTTCTTTCTCTGCGTTGTGACGTAGGTGCCCTATCTGCGCGTCCCTATCTCTTTTACTATAATAAGTATTACAACGACAGGTGCTTATCAAGAGAATTGACCTCTCGCTTCCTCCCCACTGCGTCGGCCCATCAACACAAGAGGTTCCTTTTGTTTTTCATTTATGTGTGAGTTAAGAGTGAAATATTTTGTGAGACATCCAAAGGATCTCACATCGCTGTGTACCCTACTTCTTTCCAATCACAATCTTTTTGTGGAGCTCCTTGCCTCTTTTATTTTCCCCGCAATATTTAATCTTCTCATTTTTAAGTTCCCATCGCATTCTGTGCGCCAACTGAGAGGAAATTGCGTATAGGCAAGCGGACAGGGTGGGTTACTTTCCATTTATTTAATTAATGTTTTTTCTTTATGTAATTTTTTTTTTTTTGCCCCCTCCGTTTTTGAAAAGGCATGCCGTGAGTGGCTGCAGGTTGGGTTGATGCGCCTCGAAGTCCCCAATTAATATCAAGTTAATATATTGTGTAGGAATGTAACAATATATTAAATATATATAATTATAATATTTATAAATTTATATATATACTATATATATCATAATATGCAGGTAATATATATATAAGTATAATAGCAATATAAATATTAATATTATATCCGGTATTATAATATATTATATATAATAAATACTATTATAATTTACTAGATATATATATATATATATATAATAATAATATATATATATATATATATATATACTATTTAATTATATATAATAAAATAATATTAATTATCATATATATAATATAATGAATTATAACTATAGTCACTAATATCGCTAATAATAATTAAACAGTTTTTTTATAATTCAATAAAGAGAAAATAATTTCAAAGTTTACCACGTTAACATATCCTAGTAGGAAAATATCTTTTTATACGGACAAGTTAATAACCCGGGGGCATTCGAAACCAAATGGCGCTCATATTTGTACTTAACAAAAAAAATGTCAAAACCGAAAAGAAGAAATAGTAGACGATTAGCATTAATAAGGGAATATTGCCATACTTATAAAACAGAATAATGTGACTATCATTTAAACTCCAAAATTTTTAGATGAAAAGTGAAAAAAAAATTGTGCCGGGCACCCCCTAGCACAAGCTGGCCACCCAGTTATTTGAGTGAACCCCTGCTCTAGAGTATCTTTAGAAGCATCCTAAAAATGAAAAAATGATTTACTATATTTGAGCGTATCAATGTATAGTTTGAATTAGATTAGAATTATAGATACATTTCTAAATTTACTCATCTTTATTATTCATTTTTAATTTTTATCTATTTATCCATTTATTTATTTGTCTATCTCTCTCTCTCAATTTATATTTTATACATAAAAATAATTTTTTAAAAAACAAGGATATTACAAAATCAAATAACAAAAAAAGAATAAATAAACGATAATAATACATAATATGTAATACACAAATAAGACAAATCATCGATATACCAATTTCTTAATCAAACAGCATGTCAAATCAAGATTACAATTAGTATATATTAAGATATCACTCAGAACTATATAAACAATACCAATAAAGATGAAATAACTATAATACATCCTACAATTACTCAGTAAAAACTTGCTTCCATATTTACATTGGCAATATAAGTGACTGATTTTATCATTTAGGTGCTCTCTCTCTCCTCTCTCTTCCTCTCTCTCTCTCTCTCATCTCTCTTCTCTCTTCTCTTCCTCTCTCTCTCACACACTAGTTATTTATACCAGAATGTATTACAGTTGTAACAAAAATGTATAAACTTAAATGGAAATTATAAAACTATAATGATAGAATCTAAATTAATTAGGGCATTGAAAAATTTAAATAACAAAATACAGATATTTCAAAAAGATAAAATAAAATAAATAAAAAAAAAATAATAAGAAAAAACATAAAATATAAATGAGATGATGATAAACCAAATAAATCTTACTAAAAAAATATGGAATCTACGACTAGATATATATAAATATAAAAAACAATTATAGGACAATATTATAATATTATATATTTACTTTAACTATATTTATCTATATATATTTATTATATATATTATATATATAAAAATAATAATAACCATATATTGATCACAATATACTAAGGCATATATATAGAGAAAAATATTTACATTAGAAAAAGTTAATGATCATTTTCAATGGGATAAATGACAAAGGGCAGTGCAATTTCAATATATTATTATTATATATAATGTATGAACCAAATAAAACATATTCTGAATTAGACTTGATATAGGACGTAAATTACTTGGAGATCATAGTATTAACAATATGGATATACTCTCATCTCATTCTTCTCCTCTCTAAATATATATATTATAATAAATATTATATACTTCCCATAACAATAATAATAATATTTATAAAATTATACAATATATATATATATATATAATATATATATTATATTAGGCGGAAAAAAATATCACACTGTCCGGACAACACTCGCACCCGAGTGTGCACGCGGGAGTAATTTGTACTAGTCTTATGGTTCCGGGCCGGAAACTCAAACATTGGGCTTCCAGTGGAATCCACAGGTACTTAACTGAAAGAATCTTTGGTCCGACTATTTTTCAAATTGCCTTTTCTTAAAAAAATCTAAGATAATTGACTGCATTTACTTTCAGTATTGTTCTAGATGCTAATTTAAAAACAAGTTTATGATTATAATAATTGTTTGAATTCAACGGATAATTTATTTTTGAATTACGTGCCAATGATCATTAATGGTTGAGATAGTGTCGTGTGCAAAAGAACATGATTACCAATAGGATAGTAAGTATTGTCGTGTTCTTCTATTGTAGCTATCCCAATACTGTGAACTGTTTGACTCTCACACTCTGCACGTACATCCTCGCCCAGAGATTAGTCCAAGAAGCGTTCAGATTTTTCTAGTCCAAGGTGATTATACGTTAATAGGGGTTGTTGGTTTAACGAAAGTATGTTACACGGTAATAACTCTAATTCAAACACTACTTGTTTACTATTAAGTTAATATGTCTCTCGTCTACATCGTGGGTAATATGATTTTGCAAGATAGTAATAGTGAATCGAATTAAAACTATTGTAGACTGTCAATTATTCATATTCATTAATATTTTTTGGTATAATATATATATAAACCGTAGAATTATATAGTTTGCTTTTCTTATGTATATATAATAGTATATTTTTATTATTAGTTATTAATAATAATTGAACTAATAGTTACTGATTATTTAGTATCAATACAAGTGGAAAGGTATTATAATATTCACAATCCTCAAAATATATGTACTTATTATTTCCTAATTAAATGTTTTAAATTACGTATTTATATTTTTTTTTTTTTTTTTTTTTTTTATATTTTTTTTTTTTTTTTTATTTAATTTTTATTAAAGCTTTGATGTATTATATTAAAGACTCAATTTTCTCAGATTTATGTGCTAATTATAGTGATTATCAGATATCTGAATAAGATGCTTTATCACCATAGTTTACTACGATAATAATTTGTTACATATATTTAATATCGTGATCTAGCTAGATTATTTCATCATAATAAGTTTTAACTTTTGTTTTACAAAAATTGGTGAGAATGGATCTATGGGATGGTTACTTTCGGTGTTATGCTCTAATATAATTAGCATAATAAAATATAAATATTTAATAGTGGAAGTAAGGAGATGAAAAGTGAGAAATTACCTTCCCCCGATAGATCATCATTTTACCAAAACACTGAATTAATTTGATTATTATGTAGGGCGTATTATGATTTCGTATAAAAGCTAAGATTCTAAGATAATCTTTTATATAGCACATCATTATTACAATTCTTCATAAAATTACATCCAGAGTGGAACAGAAGATATAATCGTTGGAGACATTCGGTAATACAATATAAGTAATCAAATTAAAATAAGTCATCAAAGACGATAAGCCATTTACAATAATCATTTTTCCACTTATTATAATTTACAAAATAATGATTAGATATTAATTATATTTTTGTACTTTTTCGTATATATTGTGATGAGAACCATTATAGTGGGTATTGTGGACATTACGTGCGGTCATTACAAAATAGTAAGCTCTATGTTTTTAGTTTGCGTCTCTTGATAGTTTCGATTTGTTTTAATTTATTGGCATTGGGCTACGCTAAAGTAATAGCAAAGACTGAATAATAGAATCTATACTAACAATTGTGACTTCTTGTTTTTAAGCAATTAAATTTACATATATTTGTTAGTTTTTATATGTTTAGACAGAAGATTTAGCGTTAACTACGATTCAATATATTATTTCTTTTCACGGTGAGTGAAAAACTAACATAAGAAGCTCTAAAATGTAACTATATAATTTTTGTACAAAAAATGTCATAAAAATTTAGATTAATTCATATTATAAATATATTATACTTCAACTAGTGAGTATGTAGCTATTTATATTAATAATTAGATATATCCTTCATAGTATAATAAGCTATATTTCAAATCTTTTTTTATATGAAAAATATTTATTACTAATAAGAGTTAAAATTAAAATGTGTACTCTTTCCATTATAAATAAACTTATTACTACTTTATTGATCCGAAATAACTCTTCGGATGTTCATTGACCAATTTAACGGATCTCCTAAATATATTATAGTAGCACAATATAGAAAAAAGAAAAATAGAGATATCTGAATGTATATATTTATTTATTTTTAAGCTACTGACATTTAAAAGGGGATAGCGTTTTTCTACCTACTCTACACTACCCCCTATATTTGATTATCCAATAAAAAAAATATAAAACCTTTTAAATAATACAGACACGCCAAGTGAACTATATAATATTTAGATTTTCTATCTCACCGGAACCGCTCGCCGGGTTTTTATATATTAGTATATTACATTTTAAATTAATTGTTTTAATCGTCTGCTCTTTAATTCCTTTCAAGTTATTTTTGTCTTTGGGGATTTTGTGTCTAGTTCTGCATAAATTTAATAAAATATATTAGTTATAATACATATCTTATATAACTCGAGACCAAAAACATCTTTTCCAATAACTTCTCAACTCCCGTAAGATAACAAAACCTTATAACAATAGTTAGTTATGTAATAATAATACGTAGTGAAGCGATATAATAAGTCATGACACCTATCTGCAGTATTACCGTTAATACCGAGTAATAATTGAGTATTGGTGGTATGATGGAGCTCCTCTGTGGTAATATAGTACTACCCGTTTTACATATACTAACTTATATATATATATAATATATATATATATCTACCGGATTAGACTTTAATTTATTGATAGTATTATAGCTAATGAAAACGTATAGTAGTAGCAGATGATAATTTGATAATATAACAATATATATAAAAGATATATAGTTACTAATTAATCAGATTGAATTCTTGATGCTATTTAGAGATACCGTATATGAGTATTAACTCGTAAAATAGTTTGATTAAAATTCCTAATGGTGACTCAGTTGATGTCTTATCAATAATACTCTTCTATTTAGGGCGTCGGATAGCTCAAATAATAAATAGGGTGAGTATAGATCACCTAAGTGACTTATATATACGTATTTAAAAATGTAATTATTAGTAAATGAAATAATAATTAAATTACTTATATAATAATGGTATATATGATGCATATATATTATAATAATCACGTCATATAACGAGCCCGTTCTACATAAAAGTAAACTGATAGTCTATAATACTATCTAGGTACCATAAATGATGACAGGTTCAAATACAGTATTCAAATAGTCATCTAATGACTACATCAAATAAATTTGGTACTACATATATAGTACATAAATATATCGTACCACATTGTATTACGTAATCATGAGTCAAACTCTCTACCGTAGTATACCAAAATGCATCTATACCAGGTCAAAAGTACCAATAATAATTCGATATAGTAGTCGAATAAAACAATATAAATAGTGATACATATAAGTACCAAATTGATCGACAGTAGTTATCCATAATATAGTAACCAAATTGAATTCTACATAGGTCAAGAGTACCAAATGATCGGATACCTTGGTTGAATAAGTATTAATATATGTTACAATTGATCGTAATACAGTATACCTAGTTTCAAAAGTTATCAAAATTTTGATACTAGAATACAGTAGTCATAAATAGATACCAAAATGATTCATTCAGGTACATAATTATATATTTTACCGGAGATAGCCAAATGTACGAAATCATAATAGTTGAAAGATACCATAATGATAGAGTATTATAATAGTATACCTAAATAATACGTACATAGGTTGAATAGTACTCTAAATGATTCGACTAATATAATCATCTATAGGGATCTTACATGTTGTACCTAACGACCTTCACGATATTAGTGTATATATATTATAAAGTATACCAATATAGTATCCAAATGATCGATACAGGTTTCAATAAAGTAGTGCGACATTTGAAAGATACAATATATTACTTGAATTATTTCAAGTTTCTCATACCAACGCGAATTATATGCTAACTCAAATCTATATACTCTAACCTAAACAATAAAAACTCATAACTCTTAACGTTATGCGTTAACTCTTAACCAATACCAACCTAATAGCTTGTACTCGAGGTGCTGTACGGTGGAATTTTTTTCTATGATGTATCGTTAGTATCAGGGTTAATCCTCTAGGACAGGCTCATTACCCTTACAAAACTATGCCATTAGAATGTTTACTAGTAAAATTCCCCTCAAAAGGGAATACTGTAGACTTAATGACTTCAATCAATAATTAAATAATATAATAATAATATAATATTAAATAATAATTATTAATACTTGAATAATAATAATTAATAATATATAATAATACGTATATATTTATCGATAATATAATAAGTGGATATATTTACTTTTTTTAAGATATTTTACCATACTTATTTATATTACTATAAGTACTCTTGATAACTTTACCTTATTTATTTCTTGTATTAGCCTCGTTTAGGCTACTATAATTGGGGTGTATGAAAAGCGTCTCTGAAAGAATATTCTTCTAAGGAGCCTTTAGTATTTCGAATTTCCATATCATTATGGGACGCACGTTGTTTGAATATTGTATCTGTGCATTACTTCTTTTTCTAATCAAACTTCTAAGAGATTACGAATCAACTCTCCATTCTTTTACTCATTTAATATTTAAAAAATATTTACCTTAATTACGATGTGTGATTTGCAATTAAGTTTATTCAGTTCAAATATACGGTCTTTCATGGATGCATGCAATAGATAGAACTCTGCATATATATAGAGGTAATATATATATATAGGAATTATAAAAATAGTATAATAATAAATATATGACAAGAAATTAAATACAGGAAAAAATAGATTTTCAATAATAATATACATATATAGAAAAAACAACACGTTGGAAATAGTGGATATCTAAGTATTAGAATATTTCCTCTTATAATACTGTCTGACTCCAATCATAGGGAGATTACTTCGCCGAGGATGTTTCTATTTATACGTGAGGAAACGTACTCAGATTCTGTCTATTGATTCAGAAATAGTCTGAAGATCACGACACTTCCCTGATCCTAGACCTTTAATAACATAGTTACGGTTAATGTATGTTTACGTTTTCGATTAGTAGCTAGTCGAGAGGTAGATTAGAGATTGCAGAAAACTAGTTTTTTGATGTAATATAGAACCAGATGACTATATCATTAGAATATAAGAAGTAAAGGGCATTG
Organism: Trachelipus rathkii; assembly: GCA_015478945.1. Lineage (NCBI taxonomy): Eukaryota > Metazoa > Arthropoda > Malacostraca > Isopoda > Trachelipodidae > Trachelipus > Trachelipus rathkii. The sequence continues at coordinate 625 of JABUQX010119512.1, read as the reverse complement.
TTCATCATTGGTTTGATTAATTGAGCCTAGAAAAAAGGCAGCCCATAAATTATCTTCAAAAATTATGAGTTAATATCCGTGTACTTTATCAGCTCTCTCTAAGGTATTCTATACCCTAATTGGTTTTCAATACTAGATGATATTATGGTGCTGTAGTACAGTTTAGCCCTGACGTCTCTAGATGCTGCAGATGACTTGGAATTTGAAATACTAGGGTTGGTTCACTCCTCTATATATATATTACTTTACTATTAATTATCTAATAAACTTCCCTAATTTAATAATTGAGTGACTTATCTAGGGATTACTAGTTATTAATAATTTATTTTTGAATGGCTTCGGATCATTTCAGTTACTTTCGAGATCAGCTGAACCTTGAGGCATTATTTTTTTTATAAGATTTTGTACTGAAAGATTGTAATTAATAAATTACTTATATATTTATTTTTACAATTACTTTGTGTCTCTATACGTGCTCCATGAATATTTTGATAAAATTATTTATTTGGGTGACTCCGACCTCCAGCTCCTGCTCTACGGTAGTACTCTATTGCTATCCTTAGTGCTCATCTTCAACTCTCTGTATAATCATAATTAGTTATTTATCTCCATTATTATACATCTA
>JABUQX010119511.1:17500-20879 GCA_015478945.1 Trachelipus rathkii | reverse complement strand
TGCTCAAATTGAATAGCAGAGATTGTGCGTATTAAATTTAGCCTATAAAATTGCTTATATTGTTGCCTTTGATATCTCTTAGTCACATTTTGATGTTGCCACAGGAAAAAAGTTTCATTCTCTTTATGTATAATTAAATAAGGTGAGTCCTTTAATTAAGTTTATTGTATATGTATATGTATATACATATATATATATATATATATATATATATATATATATATATATATATATATATATATATATATATATATATATATATATATATATATATATATATATATATATATATATATATATCATAGGTGTAACGGATATCCGCATCCGCAGCTGCATACGCGGATATCCGCATCTTTTTTCTCTATCCGCATCCGCATCCGCATTAATTTTTTGCGGATATCGGATAGTATTCATTTATGAATTATGCGAAACGCGTGTGTGCACTACCTTATATATATATATTATTATATATATATATATATATATATATATATATATATATATAGTTATATATATATATATATATATATATATATATATATATATATATATATATATGTTGGTTATTATATATATATATATATATATATATATATATATATATATATATATATATATATATATGATATCGTTAGCCTCGATTGTCCAGATCATGTATTCAAAACTACATCGTTACAGTAAAATGGACAGACAGCTGGAATGCTGGTCCACTCTTAGTGCTGGAGTCAAAAAAATCAAATAAAAATAAAAAAATATATATTTCAAACTACAATATAGCTACAGCGAAAAAGGAATACATTTTTGGAACTCTGGTAAAATTTCACATAGAAAATGTAAAAATAAAAATAAAAAATTATTGTTAATAATTATAATATGATTAGAAGGCCTATTTAGAGACCCTTTATTGGTTACTCGTCAAAATAAATAGACTTTCTATTAAATTTGCTTTTTTTTTTTTTTTTACTTAAAGAATAATTCCTAAGGGCGTATACCGAACTGATGGCAGGAGTCGGGGTCTCTTTGCTCTCGGCCTTCCGGGGAAGTACGGGGTAGGACAATTCCCTCTCCGGGGAGGGTCTCCTGAACCCCTGCTCTTTGGTATTTGCGTCGTGGCGCCCCGTCCCTACGGGGTATGGAAAACGTCCCCCTGTGTTCCCGTCGGCTTTAGCCCCTACATTGCCGTGTAATACCTTACAAATAATATATATAGATACTATGTCCCCGCCGGCTCGAGTTCCCCTAAAAAAATAGCCAATTTTTGTTTATTTTTTTTTTTTTACATTTCCTATGTGAATTTTACCAGGATTCCAAAATGTATTCCTTTCGCTGTAGCTATTGTAGTTTTTGAGATATATATATTTTTTTTTTAATTTTTTATTTTTTTTTAAATTTTCTGCATTATATTTTTTGGATCATTCTAGCAAATGTATTCCTTTTTTTTTTATTGTAGCATTAATAGTTTTTAAGATACATATGACGCAAAATCAAAACGTTAATATATATATATATATATATATATATATATATATATATATATATATATATATATATATATATATATATATATATATATATATATATATATATATATATATATATATATATATATATATATATATATATATATATATATTTATATATATATATATATATATATATATATATATATATATATATATATATATATATATATATATATATATATATATATATATATATATATATATATATATATATATATATATATATATATATATATATATATATATATATATATATATATATATATATATATATATATATATATATATATATATATTAAAAGTAAGGGACTTTCAAAGATAACAGAAAAACTTTACAATAGCAACTTTTCTAAATCCTAGCTACAAAACCAAATTTCTTGAACCACGTGTTTATCAGAGGGTTAAATTAATTTAGGATGCCTATGTGATGAAATGCTGCTAAAGGCAGAAATATCACCAGCCAATAAAAAGCAAAACCACAGAAACAGACACACAATTACCATCTGTTATCGATATCATTGCTGAATCCATGAATGTTATTTTTGCTTCTAGCAGCGATGAAGAGTCTTGTTCAGATGTGTCAAAAGACACTCAATCATTGATCGAAGAATATCAAAAGCGAAAAAGCTTGAAATCAGATAAAGATTCACTGGTTTGGTAGCCTGATAATTGTAAAAGTTTTCTACATCTTGCAGAAGTCGCCAGGAAATTCTTAGCATTTCCTTCAACAAATGTAGCCTGTGAGCGTCTTTCAGTGGTGCAGATCTCATTTACAACTAAGAGAGAAGCAAACTCTACCCTAAAAGGGCTCAGAAGCTTTTGTTTTTGAAGCATAATTTGAGAATTATTAATTTCAAGCATTAATATACACATAACCTTTTTTCCAAATAGGGTGGAGGCTGGGGAAGCAAGTTGGTGGGGTGCAAAAGAGTTGGGTCCAAGCGTCCTGCACTCTGGTAACACAGGTATATATATATATATATATATATATATATATATATATATATATATATATATATATATATATATATATATATATATATATATATATATATATATAGTCTCTATTATCTATATATATATATATTATTATTATAAATATATATATATATATATATATATATATATATATAGAAAGAGAAAGCATATATATATATATATATATATATATATATATATATATATATATATATATATATATATATATATATATATATATATATATATATATATATATATATATATATATATAGTCAGCCTCTAGAAGAGCCACAAACCATATCTCAAAAACTACAACAGCTACCGGGAAAAGGAATACATTTTTGGAATCCTGGTAAAATGTTAGTTAAGAAAATGTAAAAAAAAAAAAAATATTGTTAATAATTATAGTAATATGAGTAGAAAGCCTATTTAGAGACTTTTTATACGTTACTCGTTTTAAAATATAGACTTTCTAGTAATTTTTTTAGCTAAAGAATCCCAAGGGTAACCGCACCGATGGAGGAGTTGGGGTCTCGGCCTCGGGGAATTATATAAAAAACATTGACTTAAAAATGAAATTGATTCTAATATTTATGAATATTATAATGAAATAAAATTTGAAATTGAAATAAATGAATTGGATTCGGTATTTAAAATGTACGTAAACAAAAAAGTAATTTCGAAATAATATTAGATAAATTTAAATATAATATAAAAATTAGGCAATTTAACTTACATATGTATGGTTATAAGGAAACAAAAATGAATTAATGAAATTACTTCACGTTTATTAATTCATATTTATTATTAATATGAATTAATGATATTGGTTCTAGTTAATATGAATTAATGAAATTGGTCTTTAATTCATGTGG
>JABUQX010119511.1:5000-15000 GCA_015478945.1 Trachelipus rathkii | reverse complement strand
ATCTTTAGTTAATATGTATATTACTTTACAGTGCTATCGCAATACTAAGAGATACTAATAAAGCGAATTAAAGAGGGCATAAAAGTATTTTTAATTAGTGCAAAAGGAATAAAATAAGGAATAATGGGAATAAATGTTAATATTCATTTACTGGAAAGGTAAGATTCGTTTTACCAATAGTGAAATAAAATGAAATAAAAGAAATGTAGTTGGGTCTCTTTATTTATAAGATATTTTCGTTAACACATTTGCTTCTGATTTTTATTTTTATTTTTTTTAAAGATTTTGTTGAAGAAATAAATTCGATTCAAATAAAATAAAAGAAAAACTTTCAATAAGAACTGTAATAAAATCGCCAGCAAAAACAATGCCATCAACAACTACTAAAGCAACAATGTTAACAAGGACAAGCAGAAACACGAAAAATTAAGCAATAGCAATGTTAACAAGAACAGAAATAACAATGAAAGAAAAATATAATCAACGAAACAAGAAACTATAAAAAGAACTCAAAGAAAACAGCAACATGCACAAGCAAAATATAGAAAAACATAAAACAATGGCAAATATATCAACATGAAAATCATCTTTACATTTAACATGAACAATACCAAATTGGCGACTTCAAAACTTGTGAGAAAAAATGAAATAAAAATAATATTCACCTACTCATATTCTACACAATTTTAAGAGCCTCATTGCTACTTATGTAAATAAAATTACATTGAAAGTTTCTTCGTAATAATTTTTAAGGATCACAATAACTTACTAACATCTGCTTCGCATGTTTATTATTTGAAGAGGTTGTAAAACACAAATGAGGTACTTACAGGGTCACTTAAATAGTTTGTAATCGATTTTAACAAATGAATAATGTGTGTGTGTATCTTTTTATTATTGAGCTTGTCAATGCTGCAGATGAATTATTGAACATGTCTAAATATGCCAATTTATTTGCATATTTCAAGCAAGAATAGATGAAATACCAGAGAACTTATTCAAATTAGCGTACCAGTGCTCTAGTTTCTACTGTCATTTAAGAAGGAAATAATAACATGATAATACTGTCATTTAGGTGACAGGTGGCCAAATAGACGAACGAAGAGGTTTGGGAAATCAATAATCCAAATTTGTCTGTTTCCAAGAGCACAAAGTGTACCCACAATTCTCCTATGCGTGTTTTGCTAATTTGGGATGTTCTTTGTTATTTACAATCTCATTATATATATATATATATATATATATATATATATATATATATATATATATATATATATATATATATATATATATATATATATTATGTCATTATGGATAGAAGGGTACTTTAAATGCCAATCTTCTAAAGTTTGAGGAACGGGATTGGGTTGAAAGTTATGTATTTTAATTAACTGTGAAGGTAAATGAAAACTGGATGAAGGGAATGTATTTCTGTCTTAAAATATTAATTAATCTTCTACGGCCTTTACAAAATTTGCTTTGATGAGAGAGAGAGAGAGAGAGAGAGAGAGAGAGAGAGAGAGAGAGAGAGAGAGAGAGAGAGAGAGAGAGAGAGGTGTTAATATATATATATATTATATATATATATATATATATATATATATATATATATATATATATATATATATATATATATATATATATATATATATATATATATATATATATATATATATATTATGAGATAGTAAACTACAAAACACAACCCAAATTAACAAAGCACGCACAAAAGAAATGAGGTTACAATTTACACTCTTGGAAACAGACAAATTTGAAATATTGATTTCCCAAACTTCTCCGTTCGTCTATTTGGTCGCCTGTCACCTGTCACCTAAATGACGGTATTACCATGTTATTATTTCCTTCTTAAATGACAGGAGAAGCCTAGAGCCCTGCTACGATATTTTGAATAAGTTCTCTGGTATTTCATCTATTCTTGCTTGAAATATACAAATGAATTGGCATATTTAGACATGTTTGAATAATTCATCTGCAGCATCGACAAGCTCAATGGTAAAATGATACACATAGACACATACACACACATTATTCATATACTACAATCAATTACAAACTATTTAAGTGGCTCTGTAAGTACTTCATTTGCTTTTTATAACTTCAAAAGGATTAAAAATGCGAAACAGATATTTGTAAGTTGTTGTGGTTTTTAATATTATTATGAAAGACTTTACAATATAAAGTCGGTTACATACAGTAAGTAGCAAACGAGGCTCTTAAAATTAGAAGAATTCGAGTTAGTGAATAGTTTTTTAAATGTTTCGTTTTTGTTCCGGACAAGTTTATGTATCGTCACCTTGGTGTTGCTTTCCGTGTTATTTGAAAAAAGATTCTTTTCATGTTGACATATTTCTTATTATTTATTTTTTCTGGATTTTACTTGCCAACTTCGTTGTTTTACCGAGTTATTTTGCAGTTTCTTTTTGCTTTGACGTTTATTTTTTGTTTCAGTGATTAGTATTAATGTTCTTGTTAGCATTATTGTTGTCGTTGTTGTTGATTCAGTATATCTTGTTCTGTTAGTTCTTGTTAATATTGTTGTTTTCCTTGATGTTCATACTAATGCTTTTGTAAATGATTTTGTTGTTACAGTCAGTTCTTATTAAAGCTATTACTTTTAGTTTTCCTCGAACCAAATTCTGTTTTTTTTCCCACAAAATGTAAAAAAAAAAAATATTTTACAAAATGAAACAAGTTTGAATCAAACTATCTTACAAATAAATAGCTAATTTTTTTATCTTTCATTTCATTAAATTTACTGCCACTAAAACGTGTTTTTTCCTTTACAGTAAATGAATATAAATATTTATTCCTGATTCACTTTATTTTATTAATTTCACACTATAAAAATATACATAATAATACATATTAAATTCAACATTTGTTAGGCTACAATTTGTACCCAAATGCTGGAGATAATGTTTTTAATAATAATAATAATAATAATAATAATAATAATAATAATAATAATAATAATAATAATAATAATAATAATAATAATAATAATAATAATAATAATAATAATAATAATAATAATAATAATAATAATAATAATAATAATAATAATAATAATAATAATAATAATAATAATAATAATAATAATAATAATAATCATAATAATAATAATAATAATAATAATAATAATAATAATAATAATAATAATAATAATAATAATAATAATAATAATAATAATAATAATAATAATAATAATAATATTAATAATAATAATAATAATAATAATAATAATAATAAAAATAATAATAATAATAATAATAATAATAATAATAATAATAATAATAATAATAATAATAATAATAATAATGATAATAATAATAATAATAATAATAATAATAATAGTCTTAACATATTGTATAAATTTGTTTATTTTTAAATATCAATAAAATAGATAAACGAATAAATAAAAAATGGAAAAAAAATTGGAAAAATAAAACAAGGTCTTGTTTTATTTTATCAATTTTTATCTATCGAAAAAGAAAGTTTTGTGTTCCTCGTCTTAAATAAAACTTCTTTCGTTGTTTGTTGCTAACTCTGCCTTCCATTTAAATCCTTTGTTTTGTTATAGCTTTTACACTATTTCAATGTCATATTATATATATATATATATATATATATATATATATATATATATATATATATATATATATATATATATATATATATATATATATATATATATATATATATATATATATATATATATATATATTTAAATATAATATTATTATATATATATATATATGAATATATATATATATATATATATATATATTATATATATATATATATATATATATATATATATATATATATATATATATATATATATATATATAATGAATGAAAAGTATTTCTGATTTCTCATAATTTTGGAATAAAGTATTATGATATAAGAAAGGAGGATAAAATATATATTTTAATTAAGAAAGGAAATAAAATGAAAGACGTTTAATTCATCATTTTACTTTTTATTTTGGAATAAAAAAAAGGAATTGTAATAAAATGAGAGAAAGAAGAATTGCAATGTTTTATTCCATTTTTATTAAACTCGAAATTAGATGAAAATGAAATAATGGTAGAAATATAGTTTAATTTTTGTTATTCATGTTATAAAAATGAAATAAAATGAAATCAACTAATAATATAAATGAATTTTAAATTGTTGTTGAAAAAATTATATAAAAAATATTGACTTAAAAATGAAATTGATTCTAATATCTATGAATATTAATAATGAAATAAAATTTGAAATTGAAATAAATGAATTGGATTCGGTTTTTAAAATGTACTTGAAAAAAAAAAAGTAATATCGAAATTATATTAAATAATTTCAAATATAATGTAATGATTAGGTAATTTAACTAATATATGTATGGTTATAATGAAACAAAAATGAATTAATGAAATTAGTTAATATTTATTAATTCATATATATTATTAATATGAATTAATGAAACTGGTTCTTCAGTTAATATGAATTAATAAAGTTGGTCTTTAGTTTATGTTTATTAATGAAATTAGTTTACATTTATTAATTCAATTTACTTTGTAAATTGGAATTATTAAAATATATTCTTCAATTAATATGAATTAACGAAACAAAAAAGTTGGTTCATATTTATGAATTCATATTTACTTTTATTAATTTGAATTAATGAAATTGTTTCTTTAGTTAATATGTATATTACTGTACAGTGCTATCGCAATACTAAGAGATGCAAATAAAACGAATTAAAGAAGGCATATAAGTATTTTTAATTAGTGCAAAAGGAATAAAATAAGGAATAATGGGAATAAATGGTAATATTCATTTACTGGAAAGGTAAGATTCGTTTTACCAATTGTGAAATAAAATGAAATAAAAGAGATGAAGTTGGTTCTTCATTTATAAGATATTTTCGTTAACACATTTGCTTCAGATTTTTTTTTTTTTTAAAGATTTTATTGAAGAAATAAAGTGTGATTCAAATAAAATAAAAGTAAAAACTTTTAATAATAAGCATCAACAACTACTAAAGCAACAATGTTAACAAGGACAAGCAGAAACACGATAAATTAAACAATAACAATGTTAACAAGAACAGTAATAACAATGAAAACAAAATATAGTCAACGAAACAAGAAACTATAAAAAGAACTCAAAGAAAACAGCAACATGCACAAGCAAAATCTAGAAAAACATAAAACAATGGCAAATATATCAACATGAAAATCACCTTTACATTTAACATGAACAATACCAAATTGGCGATTTCAAAACTTGTGACAAAAAATGAATGAGAATAATATTCACCTATTCATATTCTACACAATTTTAAGAGCCTCATTGCTACTTATGTAAAAAAATTATATTGTAAGTTTCTTCATAATAATTTTGAAAGATCACAACAACTTACAAACATCTGCTTCGTATGTTTATTATTTGTAGAAGTTGTAAAACACAAATGAGGTACTTACAGGGTCACTTAAATAGTTTGTAATCGATTTTAACAAATGAATAATGTGTGTGTCTGTGTGTGTGTGTGTGTGTGTGTGTGTGTCCTTTTACCATCGAGCTTGTCAATGCTGCAAATGAATTATTCAAGCGTGTCTAAATATGCCAATTCATTTGTATATTTCAAGCAAGCATAGATGAAATACCAGAGAACTTATTCAAATTAGCGTACCAGTGATCTAGTTTCTATTCTACTGTCATTTAAGAAGGAAATAATAACATGAAAATACTGTCATTTAGGTGACAGGTGGCCAAATAGACGAACGAAGAGGTTTGGGAAATCAATAATCCAAATTTGTCTGTTTCCAAGAGCGTAAAGTGTATCCACAATTCTCCTTTGCGTGTTTTGTTTTAATTTTGGGATGTTCTTTGAAACTTCCTAATTCTCATTTTATATATATATATATATTATATATTTATATATATATATATATATTATATATATATATATATATAATCTCATTTTATATATATATATATATATATATATATTATAATATATATATATATATAATGGCAGTATGGATAGAAGGGTACTTTAAATGCCAATCTTCTAAGGTTTGAGGGAACGGGACTGGGTTGAAAGTTATGTATTTTAATTAACTGTGAAGGTAAATGAAAACTGGATAAAATGAATGTATTTCTGTCGTAAAATATTAATTAATCTTCTACAGCCTTTTCAAAAGAGAGAGAGAGAGAGAGAGAGAGAGAGAGAGAGAGAGAGAGAGAGAGAGAGAGAGAGAGAGAGAGAGAGAGGAGAGAGAAGAGAGAGAGAGAGAGAGAGAGAAGAGAGAAGAGAGAGAGAAGAGAGAGAGAAGAGAAAGAGGGAGAGCGAGAAGAGAGAGAGAGAGAGAGAGAGAGAGAGAGAGAGAGAGAGAGAGAGAGAGAGAGAGAGAGAGAGAGAGAGAGAGAGAGAGAGAGAGAGAGAGGTAAATATTTCTCTTAGAAATGTTCTTCTCGTATGTATTTATATTTTTCCTTTATTCGGTTCTTCTTCTTGTGAAATTTTAAGATTTTTCGATCGTTGGTATAAAAAAATAAATTAATAAATAAAAAAGTAATATAATTATGGACGTATTTTATTTAAAGTTTTTATTATCTTTATTAAAATATAATTTTAATGTATAAACTCCTTTGATCTGTTTTTTTTTCTTTTTCTTCTTTTTATTCATAAATATTTGATGAATTAAAAAGATCAATTTCAATATCACATAAAATGTCAAAGCAAAATTTCAATTGGAAAATTTATTTAAAAATCTGAATAGGAAAAAATATTTCATGCATTTCATTATTTTAATATAAAAGTTATTTTAAGATCTTCAGAAAACCATTAACATTATATATATATATATATATATATATATATATATATATATATAATATATATATATATATTTTATATGTATATATTTATAATATATATGGAATATATAATATTTAATATATATATGTATTTATATATATATATAAAGTATATATATATATATATATATATAATATATATATATATAATATATATTATATATATATATATATATATATATATATATATATATATATATATATATATATATATATAATGTTAATGGTTTTCTGAAGATCTCAAAATAACTTTTATATTAATTGAATGAATTGCATGAAACATTTTTTTCCATTAAAATTTTTAAATAATTTTTTTCAATTGAAATTTTGCTTTAGCATTTTATGTGATATTGAAATTGATTTTTTAATTTCTCAAAAAGTGCGCATTATGAAAGGAGGGTCAAAGTAGGAATTACAATAAGCTTTATATTTAGTATTTTAAATCTATATATCCATAACTAAATAAAATACATTCATTAAATTATATTTCTTTTTGCTTATCCAATGATCGAAAATCTTAAAATTTCATAAAAAGAAAAACCGAATAAAGAAAAAATATAAAATACATACTAGACGCACATTTCATAGAGAAATATATACCTCTCTCTCTCTCTCTCTCTCTCTCTCTCTCTCTCTCTCTCTCTCTCTCTCTCTCTCTCTCTCTCTCTCTCTCTCGTCTCTCTCTCTCTCTCTCTTCTCTCTCTCTCTCTCTCTCTCTCTCTCTCTCTCTCTTACTCTCTCTCTTGTCCTTCAAAGGCAAATTTTTGTAAAGGCCGTAGAAGATTAATTAATATTTTACGACAGAAACATTTTTCCTTTATCCAATTCTCAGTTACCATTCCTAGTTAATTAAAAAAAATACATAAACTTTCAACCCAATCCATTCCTTCAAACCTTGAAGCTTGACATTTTAAAAGTTTCCCCTCTATCCATAATCCTATGATATATATATAATATATATATAATATAATATATATATATATATATATATATATATATATATATATATATATATATATATATATTATATATATATATATATATATTATATATATATATATATATATATATATATATATATAATATAGTTATATATATATATATATATAATATATATAATAATATTATATATATATATATATATAAATATATTATAATATATATATATAGATATATATAATATATATAAATATAATATATATATTTTCCCACTCCTCGAAGGGAGGTGTTTATCCCTCATCCGGGTCCAACCTCAGACCTAAGATGAGGGATTTTGTTTACCCCCCACACCCCTGAACATGTGCCTGAAGTGCGTAGAATGGCACCTTATATCTTCCGCGATCTTTCGCGGATTCCTCCAAGGCAGGGACAGTTCGCCATCATGCACGCTTCACCCGAATTCTCATTCCGTTCGTGAGTACCGGTCACCCCGAGCTGTTCAGATTCCTCGCCCGAGGACGACGACCCGTCGGAACTGGTCCCGCTAAAAGCGTTTCAAGCGTAGTTTCTAAAGCACCCGGTTTTCTCATCCCATAATTGCTGAGTACTCAAATGAATGGGTCACAGAAGATTAGTCTCCATCAGCGGGATTCGAACATTCCACACCGCGGCGCAGCGTTAACAATAACCGGACGTTCCTAACCACTACGCCATCCACGTCCCCCAAAAAACCCAGCCAACAGCGTAAGCGAATCGTTTGACTACGGGAAATTCGAACTTTCACTTGCTCGGCGGGCACTAGCACTGAGAGACGAAAGAGAAGGATTTCGGGGAGAGGCAGATGCGCGGAAGAGGAACATCCGAAAACCTAGGGAAGGATGAGAAGCATCCGCCTCTGGAAAACGGAAATGCCACCACACCACCCCAGTGCATAATGAACCGGAGTTGCTGGTTTCTTCTCTAGACCATTATATCATTTCTCTCAAAAACTCGAGGTGTACGAAATTTATTGATATTGATGATGGATCCAGTGAACTGTGGCAAGCATTTTCACCCACCTGACAGCCCATCTAATGGAGGGTCTGGTTTTTCAACTTGTTGTTAGTTGTTTCTTCACTCTTGACACTGCAGGGCAGTATACCTTGCCCAACAGTGTCCCAGAGAGCACCCCCACCAACGTCAACGTTTCAATAATTAAATGAATGAGTCACAGGAGATTTTACTTCCCATCAGCGGGATTCGAACATTGAACTACGCGTCGCATAGTTAACAATAACCGGATGTTCTAATCACTAGGTCATCCACGTCCCCAATAAAAAGACGCTAAGTATCCCCAATAAAATGATATTTTTAAAGCACCCGGTTTTCTCATCCCATATATATATATATATATATATAATATATATTATAATATATATATACTATATATAAATATATATATATATATATAAGTTATATATAGTATATATATAATATATATATATATATATATAGATATATATATAATATATACTATAATATGAGATAGTTAAACTAACAAAAACCACAACCCAAATTAACAAAGACGCGCAAGAGAAATGTGGTTACAATTTACACTCTTGGAAATAGACAAATTTGAATTATTGATTTCCCAAACATCTCCTTTCGTCTATTTGGCCACCTGTCACCTGTCACCTGTCACCTAAATGACAGTATTATCATGTTATTATTTCCTTCTTAAATGACAGAGAGAAGCCTAGAGCCCTGCTGCTACGATAAAAATTTTTTGAAAATTTTTAAAGGTTTCTTTTTTTTTGGTATTTCATCTATTCTTGCTTGAAATATACAAATGAATTGGCATATTTAGACACGTTTGAATAATTAATCTGCAGCATTGACAAGCTCAATGGTAAAAGGACACACACACACACACACATTATTCATTTACTACAATCGATTACAAACTATTTAAGTGACCCTGTAAGTACTTCATTTGCTTTTGTAACTTCAAAAGGATTAAAAATGCGAAACAGATATTTGTAAGTTGTTGTGGTTTTTAATATTATGAAAGACTTTACAATATAAAGTTTGTTACATAAAGTAAGTAGCAAACGAGGCTCTTAAAATTAGAAGAATTCGAGTAGGTGGATAGTTTTTTAAATGTTTCGTTTTTGTTCTTAACAAGTTTAT
>JABUQX010119510.1:0-32577 GCA_015478945.1 Trachelipus rathkii | reverse complement strand
CCGGCCCCCCGCAGCGGCTCGCAGCACGGTGCCAGAGCACTCCTCAGAACTCCATTACCAAGTCTTTGCTAGAAATTACACTCTGACATCCTCTTCACCAAATGCTTCCAGTTAAGCTCAATTCAATTTTTTTTAATGGGGGTGGGCCCCTCTTGGGGGGACCACGGGGACGTTAACTTCGGCTACACCATCAGGTTACCCTCATCATCTTACACCATCCCTCCATAATTTTAGCAAACGATACGATAGTTCTCGGAGGCTGGCTGGCAAATCCACAAGAGTCGGAGTCAAGAACCGGGATGCGAGAGCAACCGCGGCGGAAGGTGCAAAGTCGAGTGCGTAAAAAAAACGATCCTTACAGGAATCGGTTTTCGACTCAGATTCGATTCCCCTTACGGGAATCGACTCTTAGGTTTAATAAATGAAATTAAAGATGAAACAGAATTTCGAAGAACCAAACTAAAGATTCAATATGAAGAATAATCTGTATGTGTATGCGCCGCGCGCCTCGCGCGTGAGCGCGTATGCTTGCGCACACGCGTGGGCGGGTGGACCGAAACGCGTCGCTTAAAGGCCTAATCACGCCTCTCGTCGGGAAGCCCGCACAAGGCGGTAAGCGCTATTTTGAGCGTATGGCTCTCGGGGGCGACACCCTTCTATATACATCCCACCGACTTGACAAATATCGCATCTTTCCAGCTTAAACCCTACATAGATCATTAAAAGCATCATGCCTTATCTCTAATTCCGTAATATAGAAAAGGGTGGGCATCGCTCAGGTTTCGGCATAGGAGGTGTGGGAAGAGATGGATCACTTTCAAGTGACGTAATATTAAATGATAATTATAACAGACAAGTAATTTATAAAATTTTGCAATTCTTTTTAATAATTATATTTAACCGGTTATTTGGAAAATAACATGCTTAATATATTTAAGAAAATAAAAAACGGAGTTCTCTAAAACTGAAAATTTAGAAAAATATTTTTTTAGCGATCATTTGCACGTCACACAACTCAAAGTCAAGGAAAAGTTAAAAGAAGCGTGAAGACAGAAAAATAGCAAACCTTGTGGATGGAAGAAAAATTCCCCCAATTTCGCTAGGAAATTTACTTCCGTTTTAAAGAATAATTGACAAATCAAATGAAGAAAGTGAAGAACTCTCATATAGAGTGACAATCCATCTAAAAATTGTGGGATGCAAGTTAATTCCTATTGGCTAGGACGTCTTTCAAATGAAAGGAATAATCAAGGGTGGGTTCATTGGTATAAGGTATGAGTGAATAGGTAAAAAAAGAAGGAGAGGTAACTAAATTTAGAAAAAAAAGTGCTGGTAGTAGTAGTAGTAGAGAACCCCCCTAGGAACACCATAATAATAGACTTAAAGGTGAACGGTGGCCATCTACTAAAGTTTCTATAGAACGACCGGATAGGGTATCAGAAAAAATTGTAATTTTTAAGTATTTCTTCTCGTATATATTTTTAAAAATGGACCAGTTTCTACTAAACCCTAATAAACGTTGTGAGAGTTAAAATAAAGAGGGAACAGTGGTACCAGTGGTACCAGTGGTAAGACTATGAAGAAGAGTGAAGTTATTTGGAATTTGGAATTATGTCGACAGAGGTAAGGTTTGAAGAGAGGCGGCAGTGTATACTGTGTATGAAAAGTTTGGGACTGGACTGTAGGCCAATATATAAATTTAAACGTCACTTGCAAATCAATCATACCAATTTAGTAAGTAAATCTCGTAACTACTTTGCAAGAAAGTTAAGAGAATTAAATCAACAAACGAATAGTTTTAATAAGCAGATATCAGTACCAAGCAAAACTTTGCTAGCATCTTACAAGGTTGCCCATAGAATGGCAAAATGTAAGAAGCCTCATACTATCGCGAAAGAATTCACTCTACCTGCTGCAGTAGATATGGTGAACATTATGATTGATGAGTCTGCTGTGAAGCTACTTTCAAAAGTGCCTTTGTCCATTAACATCATCACTCGCAGAATATAGCACATAGCGAAGGACTTCGATGATCTATTAATTGGAAAAAAGGGGAAGGAATTCTGGCTGCAGCTGATAAGGCCACAGATAATAATAATGATGCTCATTTGATTTAGCTACGTACGGTTTATAGAAGGTAATAATATTGTAGAAGACCTTCTCTTTTGTATAAGTATCAATGCTGGTGCTAGGGCTCAAGACTTGTTCGAGATCCTGGTTGCTTTTATATACGAAAATAATTTGGAGTGGGCAAAGTGCGTTGGTGTCTATTTTGAAAGTGCTCTGGGTCTGTGTCCGGAAGGTACGGAGGATTGTAGGCACCTCTTCGAAGCAAAGAGGCTGATGCACTATGGACTCATTGCATTATTCATAGGGGAGCACAAACTTCAAAATATCTGAGTCCTACATTTAATATGGTCTTAGAATTTGTAGTGAATGTAAAAATTTTATATTAACATAGTTTTTCAAAAAATTATGGGAGAATATGGAACCCGGGCACACGTCTTTATTATACTTCAACACTTTGCGATGGCTCTCTAGTGGTAATGTATTGGCTTGTACGTATAAACTGCGCCAGGAAATTTATATCTTCCTTAAAGAGGAAAGCCGCAAATATATCGATTATTTTGTTAGCGAAGATTTTCTGGTAAAACTAGCATAGTTATGTGATAATTTGAAAAGCTGAATGCTCTGAATTTCTCCCTGCAGGGAAGATAAAATCACCTTTTAAAGTCGATGGAGAAAATTTTGGCTTATATAAAAAAAATAAAACTATGGAAAATAAAAATGATTGAAGACGGAGGCAAAGAATGTTTCCAATACTGCAACAGTTTTTGACCTCCAATGGGGTGGATTTCTTTTGTGGTATGAAATCCATTTCGAAGAACATTTATCACAGCTTTTCACCTGATATCAGAAATATTTTCAAAAGACAATATCTATAAATTTTTATGGATTTAGGATCCATTTAATGAAAATGCTCCATCTGAATTTACTGTTGCAGAAGTAGAGAATCTTATTGAGCTGTCTTGCTACAATACGTTAAAAATAAAATTTAGCATTAACTGAATTTTTAGCATTAACTGAATTTTTAGCATTAACTGAATTTTTAGCATTAACTGAATTTTGGATATCAGTAAAAGATGAATATCCCCTTCTGGGTGATAAAGCTCAGAGACTTTTAATTCCATTTGCGATTTCTTATTTGTGCGAGGCAATGTTTTCGGCAGTCGCTATGATAAAAACTAAATATAGCTCGAAAATCAAATTGAAAATCGAAATGAGGGTGGTTGTGTCCAATCTGATTCCAGGATTTGAGAAATTATGTAGTGATCAACTAGCTCATCAACCCCACTAGTAAAAGTAGGTTTAATTTCTTCAATTACATTTTTCAGTGATTTTTATTGTTTTCTACATATATTTCCTAAAACATTTAAAAAAAAAATTCTTTTGCCTATTATGTAAATCGTAAAAGATTCAGCAAAGATGTCGCAAATGGGAAAAGTATGGGAACCACTGGACTAGATGATTTTCAGAAGAAACAAAAACCTAGACAAAATTAAACTGTAATATAGTACAAGATACTTTTTTTTAATTATCACCCATATCAATAAACTATTTGGGATCCTGAGATGGATTCGATCCAGTGGGAGAATATAATTAAACTAAATTACCATGTATATTTGAATTAATTAACAAGTACCAGTTGAGTAGAGATTATAATTAATATAATCAATGACCGCCTTTTCCCAGTTTTATATATATTATATATATATATATATAATGTATATATATAGTTCAAATATAATATATAATAATGGGTGGACTTCTGGCAAAACTTGAATTAGTCAAGGGAGCCGCGAATCAAAAAAGTTTGAGAACCATGGGTTAGCTAAATAATTAAAGACTTAAATTAGTGATATTTATCGACGTATATACGATTTTGATTCCTTCATATCAAAGTTATTCACCAAAATGGATAAAACCTATTCAATTAATTATTATCATAAAGATCAAAAAAAAAATAATTCATATAATAATGCAAGATATAAAAAAACTATTAGATACTTCTACATAATTATAATTTCTATTTATTTTATTAGGATTAAAAACTAATTTAGTCATATACGGTTTGGTATCTTTTATTATTATGATTTTGCGAATTTATATATTTTGTGAGTCTCCATTGGATAGTAAGTAGGCTGGCAGACGCCCGTATTTTGCGACTGTCCTGCATTTCACTATTTTTAGATCTCTTGTCCCGCAAAAATCTTTACCCAATGCGGAGACTCACAAGGGGTAACAGAGTCCTTAAGACACTTCTTTTCTCTCAAAATAAAAAACGATAAAATATTATTCAATATAACTTATAAGACGTCTATTTCTTTATATACATTAAATTTTGGAAATGTTACAAATGTAAGAGGATAAGGTTGCCTATAGCAAGACAGGCTTAAATACTGTATAATGATTAAAAATAGATTATAGCGTTTAGCATGAGATGATGTCATGTATTTTTGCTGTCACATCTCCTTTCCAGAATAAAGAACTCGCATAAAAAGATATTTTCACTAAAAATTTACAATAAGGTTTTACTTCTGATTCAATAGCGGTCCTAATTTGTCGATTATTTCAATCAAAAATTTTAGATAATCAAAAATGACAAAGGACTTTGGAGGTAATTCGGCTCTAATTTCTTAATTCTTTCAAAATATTTTTCGTATCAACCTATCTCTACCTCTTACCTTCTACTCAAAAAAAATCAATTTACTCAAACTAAGTTTAATAAGTCGCTTTTACAAAAGTCACAAGGCGAGTATCTTAGGGCTATCAAAAACTTACTCAAAGGAGCATAATTCTTTGAAAATAACAAATTCACGGTAAACTCAAATAATATACAACCAATTGATTTATTTATAACGTTAATTTTTTAGATCATTATACAAGTCTTCTAATCCTAGCTCTTATATAAAAGTGATGGGAAGACACGCATGCGTAATCCAGCGATATGATAAATGGTGGGTAGGTTTAGTCCTTTTATTTTTTTTGGTGTTTTCGCCATTACCAATATTATTTCCACGCCCACGAACCAGTCTCGAGTACCCTGCAAGGTGTATACGCGTACCTCGGTTGGGAGATCGCTGCCTCTAGAGGAATACTATTAAGAAAAATTAAGCCTTGAGTATGATAATTTCATAGATCAAATTACTTTTATTATTCAGAATAACAGAGATGTTTATTGCCAGCATCTTCCCTATCTATGTGAAGGCACTGGCTTTATTCTAATATCGTTAACTTGGACCCGATCCATCACTAATATATACAATTATATACAGCGTCTATAATTATTATGAGAACATAATTATAATACCAAGATTCACCCTCTCGAGCTCATGAAAGAAGTCATAAAATAGGTTCCCAATCTTCAAAAAATTGTGCCACGATACAGGAAATAAATTAAACCATTTACTACTCCGATACCGGTCCGATATATTCATTTCGAGGCGTCTAGTATCTGTATCTCTCACTTGCAATGTATTAATGATAAATTCTGTTAAAAATAAACTTAGTATTATTTGCAGAACCTTGCATAGAGACACTACATGAGAAGGTATACTCTCTATAAAAAGTTATTGATTATGAAATCAACAATACAATTTATAAGTATTAAATAATAATAATACATATAATATATAATAATAATAATATAATAATAATATAATAATACATATCAAATAATAATAATAATAATAATTAAATAGATAATATTAATATAATTAATAATGAATAATAAAAATACATAATAATAAATAATAATATAAATTACAATAATAATAATTAATAATATAATAATAATATAATCAACAATAATAATAATACTTTAATATAATAATAAATATAATAATTAAATAATAAAATATTAAATAATAATAATAATAATACATAAAATAATAATAAATACATAATATATATATACATTCAGTTTAACTGTAATTATTATTATATAATATATTATATTATTGATTATATTATTATTATTATTATTATTATCATTACTTATTATTATTATTATTTATTATATTATTTTATTATATTATTATTACTATTATATTATATTATATTTTAGTATTATTTTTATTTTATATATTATATTATTATTTATCTTATTTATATTATTATTATATATTATTTATTTATTATTATTATTATATTATTATTATTATTATATGATATTTTATTATTATTATATTATTATATATTATGATTAATTTATTATTATTATATATGTAATTATTATTTATTATTATTATTATTATATTTAATTATTATTAATTATTATTAATTATTATATTTTTTCTTAATATTATTATATTAATTTAATTCATACCATTATGATTATTATTATATTATTAATTATTATTATTGATTATTATTTAATTATTATTCATTATTATTGATTATATAATTCTTATTATATTAATTATTTATAGCCAGTTTAAATATTATATATTATTTCCTTAAATTTATAGTTTATAGCACTAATATTAATATAATATTAAATTAATATTAGTATTATAGTATAATGTTAATAGTTAATATTAGATATTAATATTAATTGATAATATTAATATTTAATATTAAATATTAGAATCATAATATAATAGTTACAATTAATTGTTTGATTATGTTAGTGTTTAATTTTTTATCAAGTTATTAAAGCCCTATTTAGCGATAGTAGTAGCAGTAAGCGTAGTAGTAGTAGTAGTATTATTAGTAAAATATAGTCACAAATTTTTTTGCGGTTGTACTTGCTCAGTAACTTAGTAGATTTTAATAAACTATTGGATCTTTAACATTTTATTTTTATATGATTATTAAAAATGATTTAAATAATTTTGCAGGTGTACATATCCTGACTACAGCCCTCGTGTTGGTTTGACTTTTTACCATGTCTTTACACTGAAACAATGTGATTTCCCGTATAATGCGGAGTATACAGGAATATGTTTATAAAACTTACCAACAATTTTTATAAGTTTACCTTGTCGCTTGCATTAGAGAATAACTCGCTGCTGAGCCAAAATTTGCCGAAAAATGGTGTGTGCCTTGCAGAACGCTAATTTATTACTACATTCTTTCAAAGGGAGTTGAATACCTTGAGAACTATATTAGAACCTTACTCAATTTATACAGAATCCTCTATCCCCTGATTAGATGAATAAAATATATTTAAAAGTAGAAACTCTTTATTAGTTTTTAGTGTATTACCTATTAACGCTCATTTTCAATGAAAATTTCTATGTTATACAAATTATGAAAACTTGTGTTTACTTCCCTCAGTATGTCGCATTTATTGGTATTAGGTTTCTATGATGATAGCTGTTTATTTCAATGTTGTGTGTGAAGTATGTTATGTGTGCGATGAGTTTAGCTTTACATAAGAGAGTTAAAAACTCTCCTTACTAGTTGTTGTTTATCCTGTTAGGTTATTATCAGTCCAAAGTAGGGTTTATGGTAAATTTTTATTAAATTTCATTACTATAGATTAACACAGGTAAAAGATGTTACATTACATTATAATTTTAGAACTCAGTATGATGATTAGATAAGGTTATGAGATAAAGTTTCTGGTAAAGTATGTACTCCATGTTATAATGCAAAAATAACATGTGATATGTTTAGAGATTAAATGCACTTTGGACGAAAGTGGTGAACAGCAGAGAGTTAACTTTGTATTTTGTATCGCTATGTTAGTGTTATACTTACTGCTAAAGTCGCTTGTAGAAACTTGGTAATGATAGCGTTTATTCGTGCCTTAAGGTGTGTCTAGGCTTTGTTTGTGTAATTATATCTTAGTTCCCGGTGTATGCTATGTTAGCTGTTATAATTGTGAAACTTGTTACGTATAATTATATTCGTTGATCAGGTATAAAGATACTTGATTTTATGTTTTATGTTTATCCCGAATATGAATACCTCAAAATGTGCACTGATAATAATAGCGATCAATAGATCAATGAGATCATGGTAAGGATGAGTGGAGGAGTGGGGAGTTGGGTGGTGTGATTTCTGATTTAATGACTTTAGATTATGTAAAAGTACAAGTTTTTTAAGTTATATAAACATGAAAAGAATAAAAAATTTAGTAAAAACAAAAATGATTTAAACAAATAAAACAAAAAATAAATGGAAAGTTTGTGTTATGTTATACCATAAATGACTTGATCAAGATTAATCCATAGATCATAGACAATAAATCACTGAGGTTGGGAGCAGGTGGGGTCGGGGTTTTGATTTCTATTTTACTGATTACTGCTCTCAGGTATTGAAAGTACAAGTTTCTTACGTATAAAACATAAAAAGCATAAAAATTTTTAGTAAATACAATTACTTAATTTTTAAACAAAAATAGATAAATAATATAAAAAATGAATAAAATTATTTTGAAATCTAAATTAAAAAAAAAATTTAAATTAAAACAAAAATAAATGTAAAATGAAACATTAAAATAAAATAGCAAAACGAATATTTACTGACTCACACCGCAATCAGCGGCTCCAGCATCCGAGTATGTCTCAAAGGTACCAACTCTGGTCTCCTTCTCGTCTCTTTCCTCCATCCTATTCCTCCTTCCTCCTCCTCTCTTCCTTCTCTTCATCTTTTCTGTGATTGCGCTTCTTTCTAAATAATCGGTGACACCCCCCTCTGGGGTTCCCCATGACACCCTTCGTAACTGAACAACACCTATACACATAGAGCTCTATGACCTCTATAAACATAGTATTTTGATTTACTCCTAAATTGGGCACTCTAAGGATGTTTATTAACTATCGAGCACCCGTTACCGGCTGAAAGCACCGAGTGCCCAGCTGACAAACTCGACATCTCTGACTTAACTCCCTGCTCCGATACTCGTAATCCTTTCTTGGACTCCGACTCCGACTCCTTTCTTCACTTCTCTTATCCATTTCACCCATTACGAACTTGGAGCCCCCCTTTCGCGGGAGTGGGCCCCAGACACCCATTACGAACTTATAAACCCTCATATTCGCAGATCTACAGGTCCAAAATATAGATAAAACACCTAAATGTTGAATTATTTTACAAAATTACTATAATCCATGACTCGCAACCGCGAAAGCCAAGCATCACACAGTGCCATGGTCACGAATCCGAATCAGGGGATCCGATTCCTTACTTACTCCATAGCCTCCATCAATTAGCATCTCCAAATATGAGGCCTTCATAACTCACGTTCATTATTTCACGTGTGATTTAGAGAGGGCAGCGGACCCCCGCACGAGCGCACGGGTACAGCGGTCTTGGGAAGATATACTTGGTCTACGACGGAGGGGTAACGCGGTATACCACCTGACGCTGGGCAGCTACCAATTTTTTTAGCCCTAACTGGCGACTTATAAGCCCTAAACCGGCATATATATTGTATTACTAATACTTATTATATATATAATATATAATATATATATATAATAATAATATTTATAAATTGAATTATATATTATATAGATTAGAAACAGATATTGTTATCAACATTTGTGTATAAATATTATTTTCATTACTAAATAATAATAAATATTAATCTAAAAATACATAAATATATATAATAATAATACTAAGCTAATTATAATAATATAATAATTATTTATTATTAGTAAATAAAATAAAATAGTGAACATAATAAAATACAAATAATTATTAATAATAAAAAAATAGACATATTAATAATAATAATCACTAATATATATATATTAATTCTAATAATTCTGATCACTGGGAATAATAAATAACGACACTTGAGTATGGCCATGATTCCAAGATATTAGAATAAATAAATAATATATTCTAGTAGTAAATATAATAATAATAATTATTAATAATATGAAATAATGAAAGAAAAGTGATTAAAATCTACATTTAATAGTAACATAATAAATATGAAATAATAATTAAAATATTAAATTAAAAATGTCTGAAATAATAATAAATTTAGAAATATAAATAATAATAAAATATAAAAATAAATTTTAAGGTTTTAAATAAAAAAGATAAAAAAAAAAAAAATAAAATAAATTAACCTCTAAATCATCCGGCCTCATGTACCGAATTTCAGTCATAAACGGGCGCCCCGCCCGTGTATGACCATTGGAAAGTAACCGACTCACATCTCCCGAGCTCCAGCAATTAGACCCCTGGCCCCCTCCGACCCTCGTTCCATATAAAAACTACAAGATTCATTAATGCTTGATAAAAATAGTATATTATGGGCCATTAATGAAAATTATGAAAACTTTTAAATATATTCTTGCAGTACCATGCATAATATATATAATATCATATAAATTCCTAGTTAATTAGAATATTGAAGGATTATATTACAAGTGAAGGTTTGAAACATTTTAAAGTAAAGATTTAGTTTTTTCTATAATATATATTAATATATATATAGTATAGTGTATATATATATATATAGTATTTATATATATATATATATATATATATAATATACTTATATACTATATAGAAATATAACCAGAAGTATTTAAGATTTATCACTATAGAGAAAGATAAAGTGCCTTATTTTTATAGATATATTATAGAAATTAATTTAATGTAATCATTGCTATTATTGATGGAATAGTGACGTATACTACAATAAAATTATAATACATTGAAATAAATAAGAGAGATCAAACTCATCAAATGGCGATATAAATAAACATAGTACAACATAACGTCATAAAAATATGGCGCTATCAAAAATGCATAAGCTACTTTAATTGTAACAGGGCTAAAGTTGATACTGCACTAGAGTAATAACAAAGAAACTAAAGAAGGGTATCAGTTTTTTCCTTATACATATATTATAAAGAGAGAGATTACCTAGAATAAAGAAATTTCCAAGTATATGATATTAAATTATAAATTAGAAAGCCTAGATATTTTATGATGTCGAAAGAAGCGGAGTGGTCTTCCTCCATATAAGAACCTTCCAACAGTGAAAACACTTAATGAACCCGGAAGTAGATATTATTGAATTGTTGCTGATGCATAAATATTTTTAATATCAATGCAGAAGATAATGCTAGTGACTAAATGTCAATTCAATTGAATCTACACTTCATTGAATTATTCTTGTTAAAATGGATACAGCAATTAAAATGTCCTTTAACCGATCATAATTTCTAGTTGATGTCTATTTGAATTTGTACAAACATAAGTGACCTTAATTTTTCACATGAAGTGTCATATACTCAGGTGAACAGGATGCCATTATAGTGAATAAATGTCTTAAATTATGATTAAATTAATTATTATCTTAATAAAAATTATACTACTATATAATGATATATAATATATAATAATAATATATTATATATTATAATAGTATATATATAATTTTATTACCTATAATAGACTAGTATAAGGATAAATTACTCCAGTTTTCTCAGCATAAAAGCTGAAAGTTTCCTGCTCTAACAACTTTTCCTAGTCTAGTGAGCCTGATTATACAATTATTGGAAAGGTGTGAGATTAAAATACAAATATCCTCTCGATATGATCTTTCTAACTCTAGGTGATTCAAATCCACTAGTAATATTTATTTAAAATGAGTCATACGATGTAAGTGTCTATATATCCTAGAGTATATATCTAATTACATGATTTCATTCAGTCATTTATAGGAATAAAAGTATGAATGAGTATATAAATAATTATAAATATTTATTAAAAAATTAATAATTATGTTTATATATATTAAGTAAATTTTTCGTTTATAAATATTAAAGCAATTTTAAAAAACCATTATAATTTATAAATAATTGACTGTAAGGCTTGTAAGCCAAATGTATATTTGAAAGGATTAATAATATTAATATATATTATATAATAAGTATATATATATGATAAGCTAAATATATTTATATATAATAATATTAATATATATATTATATTATTATATATTTATTAAATATAGATAGATTATTAATATGATAGTGTTAGTTGTTTGCACTATTTAGAATATATAATAAGAGTATAGATAATACTATTATAGAATTATATGATATATGTATATATTATTAATAAGATAATTATAATATAAAGAAAATATGACACCAGTATATATATATATATTATAATAAATATATAATATACTATTATATAATATTATATAGAAGTATTTCCTATGGTGAGTGGGTAGATAGTAAAAGATTAAATATAAATTTAATATATATATATTATAATAATAAGAATATATTATAATATAATATATACTATTATAGTAAATATTATGATATATTATATAAAGATAAATAGTATTAATATATATATTAATATGTAGTATATTATATAATATAATAATATAATATAATAATATTAAATGTTTATTGTATACTTAATATATATATATATATAATATATATGATGATATATAATTGATTATTATATATATAATATTATTATATATATATATATAATTGAATTATAGAATATAAAACTGGATAATTATACTAAATATATAACTCAATAATATATATTAAAATATATTATTATGATATAATTAGATATGAAATACCGATACGCTGTTGTTTAATCATATATATTATATAGATATATATATATTATATAATAATATATAGAATAGATATATATATTTAGATATATAGTATATAAATATATAATATTATATTACATATAATATAATATATTTATTAAATATAAATATATATATATATATATATATATATATATATATAGTTAATTAATATTAATTATAATTATATAATACTATATATTAAGATTAAGTATATATATAGATATATATACTATAATTATTATAATATATAATAATATATATATATATTAATTATATAATTATTATTTAATATATTATTCAATCCTAAAATGATATGATATATAACTGTTTATAATTATTTATATATATAATAATCTTTACTATATATATTATTATATATAATAATTACCTATATAATATATTATATATATTATATAATATATATTATATAATATATATATACGTATTATATATAGATATAATAAATTTATATATATATATATATATATACTTATATTAATTTATATTTATATTATATAATATACTAATATATATATATAAATATATATTAAATATATAAATATAATTATATTATACTACACTATATATGCATATATATAATAATATATATATATATAGTATTAACTAAATATATTATTCTTTATTGAAGAGATTTTGGTCCACTCATAAGAGTAGGCTTTCAATATATATTTCACAATTTAATATTTCATTTTCATCTAAAGATATGTACATAAATTTGCATAGTGAAATTTTTTTTATTATATAAGGATTTCAGAAGCAATATTTTATTATTTATGTATATTAAATTTTATCCACTTATAACATTATTTATATTTATTTTTATTTTTGAAATTATTATATCTATAGATCATCACTTAAAATATTGCTATTGTTAATGTTTTATCAATGTTTTAGAGTTATATAAGGATTTATTATTTGTTTTAAATATTAGTAGATAACTTTACTATTATTTTTATTGTATTAAAATATTCTATATTAATTTGTACTGTTATATAATTTTTAATTATGTTAATAAAGTTTATCTAATTTTTTACTCTATTCGGTAAAGAGTAAAATACATATTTAAATATTAGATGTATATTTTTATTTTAGCTTATTCTATATTAATGTTTGAAAACTTATATTTATTATAATAAAAAAAAAAGTTATTAAAACATTTTAATAATTGTTTTTATTCTCTATTAAATTTTTATTCTTTTTATCTATATTATTAAATCATGTGAGCTTATTTAAATCAACTAAATAGCAGTCTATGTATTAGAAGCAGAATGAGATCAAGTTTTTATTGGATATCCCGTAGTTATATGATTACTTCTTATTAACTGTTTTGTCATCATTAGTTTGATATCATTTAGATCATGAATAACAAACATATATCACTTTATAAAAAATATAATATATACATAAGTTCCTGTGTCACAAACATTACGCAGCTAAAATGGAAAAAGCTTTATTATTAAAGGTTTTAAATGTTAACTAAATATGAACAATAAAACCATAAAACCGTTTATGTTTTAACAAAAGAAAATAAATGTTTTTATTATTATGATAATTCGTTTAACATTGTTATAAGTATCTTTATCTAACAACAGGTAATCATTAGTTTATATTAATCATGTATTATATTTAAGATAAGAGTAAACTTTATAAAATCTTATTAGTACTTATTATCATTATTATTCAAGATTGGGAATAGATGATAATATCAACATAAACATAAAAGGGGTTGTATTGAAATGAGACATAATAATAAACTCATATAGCATTATACATATGTATATATATATATTATGTCTAATTGTGATGACTAAAATACCAACGATGAGGAATCACTTTATAATATATATAACATACACCACAATTATAGTTAGCTAGAATAATTTTCCTTCAAACTATGTTATAAGAACTATTGATCTATCAATCAGTAAAATATTTGCAACTCAAAATCACTACTCGTTGCTATCAATATTCTTAACAGAAAGAGCGTATCCGAATGTGATCAGTATGTGATACATAGTTGAACATCAGGTGAACATGCTTGAAGAGAGCATACCAAAAATTATCATAACCTAACATATGAACATAACTACCGCAATACAAATGTTTACACAAGCAAAGTTTTTAAGCTTATCAACACCGTCTGCTAACATAGTAATCTCTATCAATACTTTACATTACCAAGCAAAATCTGTAATAAAAATAGTTCATTATTAACATCAAATCATAAGCATGTTATTTATTATTATATATTATTATATTATTATTATTATTATTATTTATAATTATTATTATTATTATTATTATTATATTATTATTATTATTATTATTATTATTATATCTATTTTATATTATATCTGGACTAAAGTTCCTGATTGAAAGCAGAGAATTTAAGACCATGTGATTGGATAAAATAGACCAATGTAGGTGGAGTTCTAAAAATTTAATTGTATGATTATTTTTAAGATAAGGAAATCCTTTAACTGACCTTATTTTATTAAGGATTTTTATGATTCTTTTGCTTTAAATTGAGTCTAAGAAATTTTCCTCAATTTGTAATTAATATAGTTTATCCCTCATTAAACATTTCTTTTGTTGCTTGGACATCGCTGTTTTCAAGCTGATCTATGCGGCATTTCAGAGAAGTTAAATATTTTAATACACCAACATATTTTATTCTTGAACGTTCTTGGCAACTTAAATGAGCGAAATTAAATCAGAGAACGTTAAGCTCAAATCATCAATGATAGTAGCTGATAAGAGTTCGAGTACGAACGGAGTGTACTTATGAGCATTGGGACGCAAATGGGAGAGATCGGAGTAGGCTGTATGAAGATAGGCAGATTCTACACGAAGAATGGAGAATTACAAAAAGAGAAAGGGGAAAGAGAGAGCGAGGAGAAGACATTGAGTGGTAGGAGCTGAAGGACGCGGTGAAATGAGGAGGCGAAACCGAGCCCAAAGAACAGGACCAAATTGATGGAAATGACGAAGGTGAGTTAAGAAGAAAGGTGAGGCCAAGGGACTGTGAGAGAGAGGATAAGAAAGGAGAGAGAGGGAGAGAGGGATGAGCAGATGACCGAGAGACGTATGGAAGTACTCTATGTGACAAGATGGCGCGCTCGCGCCGCATGCGCGGGGCTCCAGCTGAAATGCCAACGACGGACCTTGGCATGTAGTAGGATAAGTCACTGAATATCAAAAAATGTTAAAAAAACATCTATGTTTGAAAATTCATACTTACTTTAAACATTTGTGACGAGCAATAAAAAAACCTGTCTTATTAAATTGGCTTTTGAACAGATTAATTGAGATATGCGAAATTAGGATTCAAATAAACAGTAGTAGTTAGTAATTCATTTTCATAATGAATCATGCTAGAATGAAATAATAAATAATAATAATAATAATGATAATAATAATAATATATAGAATAAGAATAATAATAAATAGTAAATATTATAAATAATATAATAAATAAAATAATAATCATAATAATGAATAATTATAATAAATTAATAATAATAAATTAAATGAATAATCCCTGTATTATTTTCTGTATATGTATCAGTAGTCGTTAATAGTATTATATAAATATAAATAATAATTAAATTATGATAATAATAATAATATAGTAAAGAATAAAATTAATTAATAATATATAATTTAAAGTATTGTTATAATGAATTAATGTATATCGACTTTTGCTTATAGGTAAAAACTTGAATATAAGAGTATATAGAAAAACGCATGTGTAATGTGAAAGTTCAGTGGATGAATGGTGATGAAGAGACACACTGACGCTGAAAGTAAATTAAATATATTATATTCAATTCGTAACCAAATTTGGACAGAGGGATAGGAAAAGAGAGCACCACTCTCATGAATATTAATATCAGTAGTCTATAACTCCATCTAACAGACTTGAAAGAGGGCCTACTGCCCACTCAGCTCACATATGAGTAATCCGTACGTAGTAAGTGAGGATTGACACGTCCATACCAGTGGCGACTCGTGCAAAAGGCGCCTGCAGTGCATATAATTCCAGACCTTGTCTGGCATGCATGGAGCTCACCAATAAGTGATCAAATGTTGCTACACAATAAGAGAATCATCTCTTAGACACAAATGTAGATCCGCCAGTAGGAGAAAGTATCATATTCCAATTATTTCTATAATATACTGAGAAATATATTTTAGTGAACAACAATCTAGAGAGTAAGAAAATGAATTTGAAGATGTTGGCGCTTAGATCCATTTCCCTATAATTATTATTTAATATTAGTTTGTTAGATCTCTATGTAGTATATGTTGTGAAGTAATACCAAATTGTCATTATTCACTTAATTAACCTCTAATAGTAAAGTATCACTCAGTCAACAAATTGTTTGTGCTGTTCTGTTATTATTTATGCTTTATTATTTCCTTACTAAATTAGTATTATTATAATTGCGAAGCATCACTATATATGAATTGATCTGATGTCTTCTAAATTTATTGCATGGAGATAATAATATTATATTTTATTATTATATGGCATTGATAATAAAGTATAGTGGATATATATATGTAATGTTAGATGTTAATAATAATTCATGGATGAGAGCACACGTTTGTTACATTTTTGCACTGCCATATTTTACATTATTATTTTCATACTCAGTATCTCTCAAGATGGCGCTATTGACTTGACTACTATCAACATGTGACAGGAGTGTATTGATGTTATTGTAATTATGGTTACTTATATGTATATAATTAGTTTGCATCTATTATGGGAATTCCATCTACTTGAATTAAGATTTTTGAGCTACTAGTTTTATTCTATGATGACTCTCTGTGGAGCTCAACTCTCTATAAGTACTCATAGTCACTCTCAAGTAATAAATCGTACGAACAAGTCGTTAATACTTTATTCTCACAAACGGTTTACAATCAATATAGATTAAAACTAGACAGCTCAACTTTTAAGTCAATGTACACAACTCGGAATTAATGATCAACTCAAATAGAGATAAATCAAAAGCTTTGATTGAATCTTAAATGTTCAATAAATTAATCTGAAAATGTATGAGTAAGAATAACATACCAATAATTGGGGAAGATGTAGTAGAATATGATTATAGTGACACTAAAGAGATATAGTATGACTAGGAGATGGAACTAATAATTCACATTAAGTCATTAGGGTCTCCTCTCACACACAATGCTCAATTATCACCTCATTGTTATCGAATTGTACAATATCATGGATTTTGTTGTTGTCCTTTGTAACAAGAAAAACTATACGGCGTTAACACTATTCTAAGCGTGACGTTATATATTAAGATGACCAAAAGGCGATATTAGCACAGCCTGAGAAGCACCATAGGTGAAGTTCCCAGTGAAAGAAGAGTACATGAAAATCAAATTGCTATATACTATATGAGCCCTCTTTTGAAACCCCCAGAAAGATTATGTTTTCCACTTACCACATTAAGATGCCTTAAGGAAAGCAGGTGTTCACAAGACGCTAAAGAAGTATGAGGTTCTGGTTTATGTCAGTACACGAGCTAACAATCGTCCTATAGGAGCAAAAGTACGCTTCAACATAAAACTGTTATGTCTTGACATCTAGGTCATAAGAATATGATAAAAAATCACTTGTGAAAGGTCACCTTCTCATCTTCGGGATCTCAGCCCATAAAAATATAACCCAAAAGATTAAGATACTGTACTTAAGGGAGATGTCTCAAAGGAAAGTATAATGTGCACAAAGCAATATGGAAGGCATATATATCACAATAATATCAAGATAAAAATTGACTCAAAGCGACGTTGAACAATTTGAGATAATCAGGAAAATAAGGTATTGGAAGATAGAACAATAAATAGAGCAATTTAATAGTCTGAAAAGAGCAATAGTGAAAAGAGAGACCGTGGCTGGAAAAGGAACCCATTGCTGTACCTGGTATTTAGACCTGAAACCACCTGAATATCAAAAGACCGATTTGAACAGCATAATTGCTGCTCGCTTTCCTACACCGATGAATACGCCTTTGAGGGGCGATAGTAAACCTATAATGGAGAATAATGTTAATAAACAATTTGGCTGGTACGATGAGTTTTACCAAATGGCCTCGGAAAGAGCACTAAGCGCGCGCCCCGTGAAAGTGTGCGAGACTGCATAAAGTAATCAACCAACTAGAAGGCTGATGAGAACCCCATGCCTAAAAGCGGCCAATAAAAACCACGTGAGACAAAAATGAGATAGAGGAAAGGTAGTAATAAATAATGGGTGCTGACTTTTTAAAGCCGAGTATGGAAACATACAATCCTCAGTGACACATTACCGAAATGGTCTGAAATCCGTCGTGGCAAAAAAACAGAAACCAAGAAAAAATTATATCACGGTTAAATCATCGTAAACATGAATTTGCTCGACGAAGACGGAGAGTATGGAGAGTATACTAGGCTCAATTTTCGTTAAAAAAAGAAGCCATTTAACTTTTTAATTAGCAAGGTAAGGAAAAAATTAGAACAAAAATAAACCCAAGACAAGAATAAAATTAACAAAAAAAAAAAAGAACCGAGAAACATTTAGTGGTAGTCATTGTTCTGCTTTTGAATGAATTAATTTTTGAATACGGTTATTAATTTGATTGCTCACTTTTTGTTATTAAAGTGTTGAAGCACAGTAGTTCAGCCATAGAAATATGTAAGAGAGTGAGTAAAAAAGTAAATATCTGTTATTAAATTCTCCGCGTAAGTGGCACGTGAGTGAAAAAATTCAAGAACGGGAATACCAATGTAATCTCCCCACAGATAAAGCCTATATAATGAGATTCTGTGGTTAACAATTAGATTATTAAGAAACACCTCCTCTTATTGACCAGAGGAATATTTTTCAGATACAGATCTGATAATTGAACAAAGTTGCGATTGCGTTGGAATTTACTAGTGCAGGAATAAGAGACCACAAGAATAAATAAATAAAATTAAGATCGGCAATAATGAATACTGTATAGTCTTACCACTTCTTGTATAAATGGTAACATAAAATATAGTAACATAAAATAAATGAGATGTAGAGTTCATACACTCCCAATACTGGCACAATATCAAAAGAATATGAAATAAGTAAACTAAAAATAATAATAATACAATAATAATTATAAGTAAGATAAGGTAGTATGTAAAAAGAACTGAATAATAATAATAAACAGAATAATAATTAATAGAGGTAAGTGTCAAATCGCTTTTATTTAATGATTAAAGAATCTTTTTCATGTTCTAAACCTAAAACCATGTAAATTTAAATTATATTTAATTGAAATTCAAATTAATAAAAGTTCAAACTCAAATATAATAACCAATATTAATTGCTTTCTGTTAGTGGTTTAGTGGCTCTAGAAAGATTAACTAATCTATTAACACACAGTAACCCACTTTACTGGGTAAATGTCTATAAGAATAAATAAGAGAACTATTATGAATAAGAATATAAACTATCTAAAGTATACTTATTTATTATCATCATCTTTAAAATTAATATTTAAATTTCTATTAAGTATTTCAGTATTTTATTGAAATGAATTACACTTTATAGAAAGATCCCTCTATAATTCGAATATGCATATTAATTAATATTTCAGTTAAATTTATATATTATGTAAATAATACTTTGTGAACAATTTATCTCGAATCTTAAGAAGTAGAAATATAATAAAGTTAAAAATAAATAATAGACTTGAATGAGTTCACTAATTAATAACAACCTGAGTAATCAACAATTCGATATGATAAGATCGTATATGTAATAGCTCAATGTTAAGTAAGCCAGCTACCAGCGAGTCCTATATTATTTTAATTTAAACGTATGATTAACATGCTCGTGATATCGGCCAGAATCTGCACAAGACAACGATAAACAAATAATAAACTATTCAGATCAACACCACAAACCACCTATCATCAACCACACACCACAATAACACACCCTCCAACCACCTCACTATTCCTACTAACCACATCTCACCACATTATCAACACAACACTACACACTACATTTCACATCACCACAACACATAAACATTAATAATCATCTCAGCAAAGCTTAGTCAAATTTTACTCAATGCCTATACCTAATACTCTAATATTGTACGGTGAATAAATGCGGTAATTATAATAAATTAAACATCGTAAAAATAATTTAATTATTTTAATTTATTCAATGTTACAATTCTAAACGTTGCACAAGGTTACGTTAAAAAAAATTATTTACGTTGATACCGTAATCGATGTACTATAACAAATCTTAAAACTGTAGGAATAATATAAAATAGAGTCTAATACAATAAACAAATAGCTCTATCTAAACTACGATAGCAAGTGGGTAATAAATACTCACTACCTCAAATCAAGACTCAGAATAAATAGATAATATACCTCTAATGACCTACCGTATATTCAGTATCATGCTAATTAACTATAGTAATGTTAATATTGAACAGAATACATAGTTTAAAGATGAATGAAAACCTTGAATACAAATAGTTAGATTATATCATTAATAGCTAGGATACTTAATCATTATTAACTGAATGTACAGATAAAAAAGCGTAAACAGAACATAAGTCACTTTTAGTATAACTTTACACAATCAATACGTTATATAAACTACACTTATTGACTAACATACTTAACCATACTTACATTATATACCTATGACTATAATTATTAGTTACAAAAACTTTTAAATAATTTTTCACATCACAAACATATGTACTATTACTATTAGATTAAAAGTAAATATTTTAATAATTCTATAACAAAATTTCACCCACTAGCAGAAACTTGAATTATAACTTTTTTAGAGTACTAATTTATATATTAATAATACTATTAGTACTATCATTTAGCTATATTATCGATATCTTACATCCTCACAATAACTATTATATATATTAAAATAAACTTTATTCTATTAAATAACTCATGATATAATATTTTACTACTATACATAATTTTTGTAAAGCTAACAACTCATTTTTTAGTTCATACCGGGTTATCAACTTTATAATTTTTTTTCAGATATAAATATATTGTATTACAAACCTCTATTATACAAAAATATATTTAATCATTACCTCCAAACTTATCTAAAATACGTTTACTACGACTTAAGCTAACATGAACAAAGTTAACTTTCCAATTATTCGCATACTTAAATAATATTACTAATCTTATAATACATATATCCCAATAACCTCATATTATTGAAGATATTAACATGAATCGTTGCTAACATATTAACAATAAGCTCTATTCATATCCTATATACTAAAGGTATCACATAAGTATATTAATCACATATTTCTAACCCAAAACCGCCAACCTGGCCCCTAGTTTTTGTTATATAATCCAGATATACTATATAACATATAATCCTCCCTAATCTAAAATTTAACAATTAACATATATAAATATCTCTATATTAACATTTATTAATCAAATATATGGAAAACTTATATAATCATACCCCTACACCCCCTAACCTTCTTTTTACCTGCTCCTATTTTAACCATAATACCCATACGTTATATCATATATAATTAATATTATGTAAACCTATATAGATAATTAATTGAAAAGGCATTATGGATCCGTGGTATTATTGTTAGTGTGAAAAAAAACAATAGTTGAACAAACTAATAATATCAGAGGTGATCAACACACAGATCTCTAAAAATTGATTAGTAGGTGAAGGGTAAGTCCAGACTAGGGACTACCTCCTGCAGCCTACGTGAGGAGATAGCGTAGTTCTCGCTTATTGTGCGTCATCGCTCACTGCAAACCATTCAGTGTACCATCACACAGACCTTTCCTACTGAGGATATGTATCGACAACCTCCGTCCCACAAATGTCACTGCATCGTACCTGCACGTGTTGTACGGTGACTAAATATCCTCTAAGAGACTTAGACTTCACAATTAGAGTTATTACCATATTAAATACTAACGAATTAGTCCCCAATAAACCCCAAATGAGAGCCACAGGGTTGTTAATAAGGGTGTAGTCCAATAATCCTGATGACCAGAGCCGGAAGGTTAGGCCTGTACCTGATCCCTTATGTTACTAGTCATTATATATCTTCATATGATAAGAACAATAATAATTTCGTACTCGGGAAATATAAACTAAATAAAGGAACAAAATGGTGCTCATAGTGATCGTCGGGGAGGCGTGACAAACTACAACTCAAGTGGTGGGGCTGTAACGTCCATTGAGAGACTATAAGAAGGGATCCATAGAATACTTTTCAACAAATAGAGAAATAAGACTGTCTCAAAAAATATAACCAAGTCATTAAGGAACTGTACACTCTATTGACACTCTTCAATAATAATCACTCAACCTGATGTGTATACTAAAAGATGATATCAGAGATACTTAGCCAAGCAATGCAGAGGAGATACTAAGGAATACAGAGATAAATCATTAATGATATAATAATACCTAGACTCATAAGTAGTGGCATATCAACATAATTCCTGTGTACCACTAGATGCTTGAATTAGTCTGTGTAACAGTGGTAATGTTCGCTTGGGTTAGGTCACGAGCTCTCTCTTCGTGATAAAAAAAGTGGCTCCGCCCAGAGAGTTCATTATACCTCACAGTTATTCCAATTAAATAGTCAAAATGGTTAAGTCACAGATACACCAGCCTAAAAATCGAAGTGTTCATTCGCCATCCCATATTGACATCCAAAACTTTCTTGTAGCTCTCACACGGCCTCCCACCGCACGATAATATATGGTGTCTAATTATCAGCTTCACTACATGATGGTTTAGTATACGTCACTCCTAGTATATAGCCTCATATACAGACAACTGTCGATATGTACATGACACATAGAATGCTAAATGAGTGTATCAGAGCATACAAAAACTTAAACGAAGCTTAGATGAGAAAGATTAGCCGAAGTAGACACATCCTTATTATATAAATAAATAAAATATATGATATTTTACTAAATTAGATAACTAACTTTGAACCTTAATAATATATGATCATACCTAGAACAATGATCCCTAGTCAGCTAATACGAAAAGCGATATATATAATATATAATACAATTATATATAACTATATTGTGACATCATTATATGGCCTATATGTCGTATATACATATTATAACTGCCTTAGTTCTACCTTGAAACTGTAATTTTATAAGAAACTTAATAAAAAAACATATTATAAATAATTAGTAATAATATTTATATATCAAATTCTCTGTATATATAAATCCATAATAAAGTTTTATTAATTAATTGATTATTTTATTTTTTCTTTGTTTATTTCCATCATTTGTTCATCTATTTATTTATTTATATTTTTATTTGCTTATTATTATTATTTAATTACTGGTATTGGTAAGTGATTTATTATATAATAAATTTATTATTATTAAATTTATATATTATATATATTTATTTATTTTTTTTATTATTATTATTATTATTTTCTAGATCTTAAAAATCAAATGAAATAGAGATTATTTTTCTCTATTGATTTTTTATATTATTATTATATTTATATTACGCAGATAAATTCAGGATTTTACAAAGTTGAGATAGTATTAAATGGATTGGCTTATATATGTAATTAATATCACTAGAAAAATAGAGAGTAGTAATTTAACATCAAGTGTTTAATCATTTTCTCTAAACTCATTTAGAGTCATAACGATTTTAAAGTGGTAGAAGGTGCAGCTCTTTTCTTCATAAGCTGACCTTTTTTATATGCATATTATTGACAAATTTTTTTACAACTATCAATGAATTCGTTATTTAACAGATTTATACATCTATGTTAGAAGAGATTTGGAGAATTTGTATATGTATTAAAGATTCAAGATGCTTATCAAAACAGCCCCATCGAGATAATAAATAGTAACAGTATATAGTACCTTGAGGGCATCTATATTATGTAATATATGGAGCGGGAATTTAAACTGAGTATTGTGTAGATGGTGACTGTATCATAGGTGTGTAACAGTTAACTGTATGGTATTGAAACCTTGACTATGATAAGTATCTTTGATAGAGGTCAATACACAGCGGATATAAAGCATAGGGTTCTAAGATATGAAATATATTTAAGTCTCGTAAATGATTAATGAGTGTGATCGGAATAATCCACTGATATATAATATCACAAAGCGAGCTACCTGAGAGGGTTGGGAGATGACAACTGTAAACAGACGTTACTTTATACTGTGGCTAGAAACTACTGCTGGTGTACGAAATTGTACTTTGAATTAAGAAGAGTTAGGAGTAATGATGATAGTAAGTAAGAGAGAACACAATAAGTTTGAACGTATACACGTGTAGTTAGTACTACTATATATGAAGGGTGTATTACTCAGTCAAGATGGAAAAGAGGTGCCCAGGTGTACGTAAATAAGTGTAAGGGATATTGCTGAGAAAAAATGATAAAAATCCGAATTTGTGCGGGTGTGTTAGAGATGAAGAAAGATCGATGTACTAGTCAATAAAGATGCGTTCGCAGCCACCTGAAATTGATGGTGAGCAGTAAAACTTGACAAAGGACGTGTGTGTGGAATAATAGGATGTAGTCCCAGGTGCTCCCCAAACCTCACAATAAAGACATATAACCTCTAGTAAAATTAGATCCCCAGAGTATACCATAGGCAAGAGGAGAAGAGAAGAAGAGGGAAGCGATGTACTAAGACCCAATCCCATACAGGGAAAACCAGGACCGGGCGGAATGAGTAACCTGATAGGACGAGGGAAGGGGATGTAAAAAAAAATATCAGAAGAGGTTAAAGGGAAAGTAGTACTGCAAAGTCACAGAGAGGAGTTGCGAATTGAAAGAACCGTACCTTAAAAATCCTGTATGAGAAAAAATCAAGAATGTTATAAAGTCAAGAACTAATATCCTATATTACAATATAGTATAATGAGAATTGACCACTTTAAGCGGAAAGTTGATGATTGTGTTTTGGAAATGATTTTATAATGAAATAAATTTATTAAAAATATACGTCAGTTAATAATTGTATACTAGTATTAGAACTTAATATAAGTATAATATTAATTAGTTAGTAACATTAAATAATAAAATAATATTATATCATTTAATTTAATTAAACAATAAAAATACTGAAAAAGTAAACTGAAATAAAACATTTCATATTTTTCTAAAAAATGAAAGGTGCGGACCAATTATTTGTGTAAGTAATAGAATACTAACTAATGGTTAAACGGAAACTTTTGTTGATCCGCACGTGCAAGTCCCCTAATTTCCTGACGACTCCGCA
The DNA here is from genome assembly GCA_015478945.1 of Trachelipus rathkii. NCBI lineage: Eukaryota > Metazoa > Arthropoda > Malacostraca > Isopoda > Trachelipodidae > Trachelipus > Trachelipus rathkii. The sequence continues at coordinate 6,614 of JABUQX010119510.1, read as the reverse complement.
TCTCGCAACCTCCGCTAGGCCGCCACCCTATTCTGGTAGGCCGCTCGGAGCGGACTAGCGGACAAGCGGACTAAAGAGCGGAAGTGGCCACCTACTGATATATATATTAATATATATAATATAGTATATAGTAATATATATATATATATAATATATAATAATATATATATATAGTATATATATATATATATATATATTATATATATATATATATATTAGTTATATTTAGTATATTATAGTATATATAATATATATAATATATATATATATATATATATATATATATATATATATAATATATATATATATATATATATATATATATATATATATATTATTATATAGCTATAAGGTTTACTTTCTGACCAGGACTCATTTTTTTGATCGAGAGACTCGAGTTGCCGTGAAGTCGCTCAATGGTCAATAGTGAATCAATCCAAGGTTTTATTTTTCCTTTGCTTTATAAATTAAAAATTAGTTTTTACAATTTTTAATTAATTATTTCACCAGCACTCACTGGTCGGGTGGTACGGGTTGGTTACCCTCTGTTGTGCCATGCATTTACGTTATATAAATTAAAAAAAATAATATTTTTTTCATTCCATCACTACAAGAACGACTTTCACGGCGACTTTCGAGTCACTCGATCAAAATGAGTCCTAGGTCTCAGAAAGTAAAACTTGCCTACTATATTATATATACATATATAATATATATATATATAGTATATAATATATATATATATATAATAATATTTATATATATATATATATATTATATATAATATATATATTATATATATATATATATATATATCTATATATATATATTTATTATATATATATTTATTATCATATTATTATATATATATATATATATAAACTATATATAATATATAATATAATATATATATATATATATATATAATATAGTATAATCATTATACACATAAACGTGTCAGAAGTTATAGTTAAAAAAACATTATATCAAAAGGTATCAAAAATTTTTCATTTTAGCAGGACGTTTCGTTCACTTTATTCAGCTTCATGAATGTAAAATATTTGGAAATTGCTCTAAATTATTACATTCAACTAATGTAATAATTTAGAGAATTTAATATTTTCATTCATTTTATAAGTTGAATGAAGTGAACAGTAACGTTTCACGAAACGCCCTGCTAAAATAAAAAATTTTTTGTTACCTTTTTGAGGTTTTTTTGAATCTATATATATATATATAGTATATATACTATATATATATATAATATATATATATATATATATACTATATACTTATATTATAGGAATATATATATAATATAATATATAGATATATATATATATATATATATATTATATATATAAATAATATATATATATATATATATATAGATCTATATTAATATATATATATATAATATATATATAAATATATATATATATATATATATATATATATATAGTATTATTATAATATATATATATAGTATTATATATATATATATATATATATATATATTATATATATAATAGTATATATATTATATTATATATATATATATATATAGTATATATATATCTATAATCTATAATCTATAAACAACTCCCAGGAAGGCTTTCGCCCTGTCATCCTCACCAGCATTTCTTCTTCTTCTGGCCGAAACGCTTAACCCCAGAACACTCTAGAAAAACAATTCTCGGGCGCAATGTTTTCTGACGCCAGTTCTCGAGTTAAACACTCTCAGGGTTAGGGTTTTCGCCCATTCAGTAGAACTAGCATCTTCCTCCATTAGGCTTCAAAACTCTGTTCTCAACAGAAAGCTACTCCTGAGGATCTTGCTCTAGACGAATAAGATTCTAAATGCTGGATCCAAGAGTAATAAAAGCAAAAAGGAGAGGACCGCGGTTGCTAGCCCTGTTCGGCCCTATTAACCATTGCGAAGAAATTTCTTCCTGATAATCCGACATTCGGTTGAAAATAATCATTTCATCTTTGGCCAAATTTTCAGTTTTTGCATATCTTATAATTTAAATTCAAAATTGTTATTTTTAATAAAAAGAACAAGCTATAAAAATTTGTTACTCCTCAACGCTATTTTTCATAAAGTATCCTTTCTATTAGTTTATATCTTGAAAAGAGACCCGAATGAAAATTTTGTTATTGCTCACTCTTCCACGATTAAAATATTAATTTTGATATCTGATAAAAGATTTTGATTTTAATTGCAATTTTAAATTCTTATTTAATTAATTAAAATATTTTCTTCCTTTTTATAATTTTTTTTAACAGCTTCTAACTTAAAATCTAGCCACAATCATGCAAAATACTTTCTTCTTCTCTGAAGCAAAAAACCATTTAAAACCTTTGCAGATCTCTTGGAATTTCTACCTGTCTTCTCAGTCCGTCACCCTGTTGCTTCTTCTTATTTCTTTTCCCTGCCTGCTTTTTTTTTCTTCTATACTCAGAAGACAGTCAGCATTATATAACATATATATATATATATATATATATATATATATATATATATATATATATATATTATATATATATAAAATATATATATATATATATATATATATATATAGTATATAAATATATACACATACATATATATATATATATAAATATATATATATATATATATAATATGGTAAAAGTTTACATAGCCCGGCAACATAGTATATTAATATGAATTAATCTATGCCCGACAACCCTTTGGAAAAAAAATTGGAGGTTGCCAGATTAGGCTATATATTTGTAATTTTTGCTTACAATTTAGCAACAAGAGAAAACTATTTCAAGGCAAACTAAGAATAAAATATACGGATCATGCAAACTTTCTATGAACAAAAAACAATCGGCGAGGTTTTTTTCAAAATGAAAGAAAAAAACCCCCCCAAAAAAAAAAAAAAAAAAAATAGGCGTAACAATAAAAAAAAAGTTTTCTATTTTTTTTTAGAGATTACCAAGAAAAAAACACACAAACTTCCTTTCAAATGTATTTTAATTAATATTAACAAAAGAGTAAAAAGAAATTGCTATATATTTTTTTGGGCTTCACCCCTAAGTTTATAAAAATGAGTAAGGCTTAGGCAATTTATTTTCAGTTTAAATTTGATGTACTGTATGTAAATTTGTAGAGTGCAATGTAGACTCCAGACACTTTTTTTTTTGTATTAACGAATACCATAGGGTGGGATACCACGTTGCCCCCAATTCGCGACAGACGGCCCGCGGGCTAACGCGGGCTCCCGGCAACACCGGCGCCTTTCAGAAAAATTAATTCTTCTTTTTTTTCGATACAACATGCGATAGAACTTCAATCCTTAGCCTTAAACTTCATTATCAAAAAAAAATGGTTAGCATTCGTTTTCGATAGTCGCCGCACATTTTATTTCAGTAAAAGAACTTCAAACGCTATAAAAATATTAAAAAAAAAGTATGAATTATTTATTAATATCCCATTTATTTTAAAATTCTAGTGCGCGAGAGCGCGCTCCTAACTTATTAACCTTACTTAGACATAAACCAAACTGAAATGGAAAATAGTGAAAGCATGGACCAGTCCGCCAAAAATACGGGGATCGAGTATCTACATCTCTAAAAGATTTTCAAATTTCTCGTAACTTAAATTATTAACCGCGAATGAGAGAACAACAAAGTCCATCACTAAATTAATTCCGCTAAGAACTATATTCGAGAGTAGAAGACAAACCACCAACAACACAACAAAAGGTATAATAGCCATAAGAACAAAATAACTTATGAGCCAATAGTTTTTATATCCTAAAATAAAACTAAAAGAACTAGACCAGAGAATTATTATTCTTGTCAGGAGTATAGTATAATAGGTTTTTATATACTTGGTCGGACTTATACATAGATGTAAAAACTATTTATAACTTAACTATCAGAACTTTTATGCTAGTTACAAATATATTTTGAATAGGTTGATTTATTTGCTTTGATAAATAGATCTTATATACAAATTAGAAAATATATTTAAAATTGCAAAAATCAATAAATTTTGTCCGTATATGCTAAATATTGTACTAATAAATTTAAGTTCTTTTAATTTATTTACCTCAGTTGGATTTCTCTAAACTTTTTGATTCTCGAGGCTCCCATATATGACTAATTTTCAAATGATTTAGTGCCCACGAAGTCACCTCTCAATGATTAATAATTCTAAAAGAACGTTTTACAATTTAAAAAAATAGGGAATCTTAATTATTAATTTTAAGCTATCCTCCATAATAACTGTTTGTGACTTTGATTAGAATGCTATTGTCAAAAAAATGAAAATAATAAAGTGAATATCATCTGTATATTATTAATATATGTTCCAGTTAATATATATTTATAGTTACAAACTAGTAATATTTTTCTTTATATAATATTAAATATATATATATTATATAATATTGATATATATACGTATATATATATATATATATTATATATATATATATAATATATATATATATATATATATATAATTATAATATATTATATATAATAGTATAATATAATATATATATATATATATTATCATATAATATATATATATATTAATATATTAATATATAATATATGTATTAATAGAGATTATATTATATATAATATATATATATATATATAATATATATATATATAAATATTATATATATATATATATATATATGATATTAATTAATATATATATTAATATATAGATATTATATATTTAATATATATAAGTATATAGTATATATATATATTATTAATATATATATATATATATTAGATAGTATATATATATATATATATATATATATTATATGAATAAAAATTTAAATTTCACCTTCTAATTAGTTATTAGTGGGCATGGGATGAGTCTGTTGTCGCCACACATTTTCAAAATTCTGGGAATCAGATTGGATACAGCCCCCTATTTCGTTTTCTACATTGATTTCTGATCGATATTTAGTTTTTTATTACAGCGACAGCTGAAAATCCAGCTTCGCATAAATAAAAAGTCTCAAATGGAATTAAAATTTTTTGAGCTTTACTCGCTCAGAAGTGGATATTCATTTCATACCGACATCCAAAATTCTATTAATTCCATGACACTAAATTAATTGTTCAAACGAATTCTTCGCCAAGACAGTTCAATTAGATTCTCTTTTTTCCGCAATGGTAAAGTCAGATGGAGAGCAACATGAAATGGATCCTGAATCCATGAAAATTTATCCATATTTTTAAAAATATTTCTCCAAAATTTATCATTTGCTGCTGATAAGTATTCTTCCAAAAATGGATTTCATATCAAGAGAGAAATCAACTCCTATTTGAGGTCAAAAAGTTTTTGCAATATTGGAAAACATTCTTTGCCTCCATCTTCATTAATTTTTTCTGTCCATAATTCTTTTTTTTTTTATGAAAGATGCCGAAATTTTCTCAATCCCTTTTCAAAAAGTGCATGTATCTTCCCCGCAGGGAGAATCAGAGCATTCAGCTTTTTAAAAAATATCACACAAGGTATTGCTAAGCTTTAGCAGAAAATCGTTGAACAAAATAACGGCATATTTGTGGTTCTTCCCCTTTAAGGAAAATCATAAATTTCCTGTCGCAGTTCACACGGTTCGCATCCAATACGTTACACGAGAGAGCCAATCGCGAAAGGCTGAAGACATAAAGACGGAATGCTCAGATCCAATCTTCATCACATAAATTTTTTTGCAAAAACCTTGCCTTCAGAAGGGCCGAAGTTTTTATAAAAATTAAGCTACATTCACAAATTCAAAATTCAAAAATCGATTAAAATTTTTAAACTTAAATGAACACTGAAATACAATTATGAAAAAGTTCAAATTCTTTCGCTTCACCCCTGAGGGGAAGCTGCGTCACCCAGAAGGTGACGCGTCACACAGTTTGAGAACCACTGAGCTAGCCTATACTATCTTATACTGAGTGAGTACTTCAAGACTTAGGGTCTTTTCCTCCTATCTTACAGTTTTCATTATCTAAACTTAGTCTATTCCATACCTAACCAGACGGTAAACATACCAAACTTACACATTCTATCTTATTAAATATTATGGATACTGTTCCTTATACCTATCCAAAATATCATTTCTTTCAATCCTTATTTCTATACATGTAAAGTACTTAATGATATCTAACATAAGTGCTACTAATGCCTCAAACTCTTAAACCTAATTCAAATATACCGTAATTGGCCCTCTACGGTTCTCTAAGCGCGAATGGCGGCTCTTAACACACCATAAACAAACACATCAATAGCTTGCAAATATAACCCATTATCAAATAACCACCGATTCATAAGTCATAGAACCTAACCCAAAATCTCATAATACTTCAGGAGTATTTGATTGGTTACTCCTGCTGAACGTGTTTACAATGTGACATTTGATACATAGTTACTAGAAATGTACTTATAGATTAGTCTACAGTCAGAAGCACGTATAGAATAATAATAGACAGTACTTTAAGGAGTATATATTAAAGAAGTAGTTAGAATATTAAAAACTTTCAAAGTACTTTCAGTAGTAAACAGTCCTTAATTTCTTAACGCACTTATGAGCTGCCAAAAGTTTAACAGCCGGTTTTCT
>JABUQX010119509.1:25000-37254 GCA_015478945.1 Trachelipus rathkii | reverse complement strand
TGTTATGGTGGAAAGAAAGAAAAGCTCTTTATCCTGATTGCATCTTACCTGAATTAGATAGGAAATATCTCTCTGCTCCACCTTCAAGTGTATTTAGCGAGAGAATGTTTAGCCAAGCAGGAAATATTTATACAAGTAAAAGGAATTGTCTTTCTCCAACACTATCTGATCAGCCCCTGTTTCTTCATCATAATTTAAAAGCATTTGATTTTAAATATTTGAGAATGGTTACCTAAATAGCAATGCATAAGCTATTTAACTTTCCTTTAACTGACTTTGTGCTTAACAATATAATTTAATTTTCTCAAAAAATTCTATTGTGATACTCTATACAGTATCGATAACAGCTGGTACATGCACTTTATAAGATAATATATATATATATATATATATATATATATATATATATATATATATATATATATATATATATATATATATATATATATATATAATATATATATATATATATATATATATATATATATATATATATATATATATATATATATATATATATATATATATATATATATGTATATATATATATATATATATATATATATATATATATATATATATATATATATATATATATATATATATATATATATATTATATATAAATATTATATATATATATATATATATATATATATATATATATATATATATATATATATATATATATATATATATTATATATATATATATATATATATATATATATATATATATATATATATATATATATATATATATATATATATATATATATATATATATATATATATATATATATATATATATACTGTAAATGTTATTTGTTAAAACTTTAAAGCTCTTTAATAATTTAAAGATTAAGAATATATATCATAATTTTTTAGTTTACTTTTTGATTCATTTCATTTTCTGAAAAAAAAATTTAGCTCAAAAAATTTCTAAGTTCAGAAAAGTTAAGTTTAGTTATGTTTTTTTAAGAAAATTGTTTAGTGGCAAGCTTCTGGCATAATTCCAGAAGCTTGCCGCTAAAGAATTTTCTTAAAAAACTTAGCTTTTCTGAACTTAGAAATTTTTTTGAACTTGGAAATTTTTTTCAGAAAATGAAAGGGATCAAAAAGTAAAGTCTTACCTATAATTTTTTAGTCTTTTGGTCAGATATGGCATGGGTCCGTCGCGGTCCCATGATGCTCTAGGGTGGATTTTCTGTCTGTGACGAGCTCTCACTAATTAATGGTACAGAGGGGGCGGTAAGGCTGGGCTTTTCGACGTTTGTCATGTTCTCCACTGCTTTTCTTTCCGATGCTTGTACTAAGCACCTTACCCCCAATCTTGGGGCAAAGAGGAAGGTGAAGAAAGAAAGAAAGAAAAAATATTAAAATAATTTTTTTACACTTTTTGTATGAATCAGTTCTTCTAAATAAATTTATTTCGTTAAATGTCTCATTATTACTTTCAATGAATTATAACTAATTTTATTTTCAAAACTACCCTTTAAAAATATAGGTCTCCGGCCGGAGAAAGCCGGAGACTAGTGGTCTCCGGCCGGAGCCGGAGATCTTTGAAAAGGCCGGAACCCTGGCCAAGCCGAAGCCGGAGCGCGACGGAGATCCGGTGTCCTCATCATGTATATCATTTTCACATATTATATATATATACTATATATATATATATATATATATATATATATATATATATATATATATATATATATATATATATATATATTAGGGATGTACCGATAGTATCGGTATCGGTAGTATCGGCCATTTTTGATGGTATCGGTATCGGTATCGGTTAAAATGGCCGATACTTAGCCGATACTTCTTACTTTTTGGGTGAAAAATTATGAGAAACTTTTAGATTCAATAATAAATCTAGTTCGATATAGATAGCTAGTACCAAGTTATGTTTTTTTTTCCCTCGATTTCCTTTTTAACTTAGATTTTTAGCGTTTCTCCAACTTGGTCTTTAGCGTAAAATTTACCTATTTGGACAGCCATTATTATAATTTGTACAGATTTATCTACTTTTTTAGTTGATCAATAGTATTTTTTTTTTTTTTTTTTTTTTTTTTTTTGTACGCAATTTCGTGAGAGCGTGTGAGTGCGAGTGTTTTTAAACTTTCTGGATTATTCATATTTTAGATATTTGCTGTAAATAGGGTTTTATCGTTTTAAAATTTAGGTTTTAGCGTAAATTTTCCTCATTTCTCCTTTGGTTTTTGTCTATTTGTTTCTGTCTTTTTTTTTGTGATTGCGTGTGCGTGTGCGTGTGCGTGTGCGTGTGCGTGTGCGTGTGTGTGTATGATAGCAGATTTGCACAGGCGTGGCTTTCTTTTGACTTTACCAACATCAATGGCTTGCACTCTAACTCTGCATCCATGGAATACTACCTCTCTAACTCTAAACCTAATTTTATGCTCTTGTCTGAGACCCAGATGGCTAAGAATTCATCCTTCAACTCGTTTAATATATCCAACTATAACTTATTTTATAATTTCCGTTTGAAGGGTGGAGTATGTGCCTATGTAAATATAAACATTCCTATAACACGTCTCGAGAATCTCGAATCTCCTAACTTCGATGTTCTGTGGCTTAAAATCTTTCTTTCTTCTACTACAATATTCTTATGCTTCTGCTACTGTTCTCCTAACAGAACAGATTTTCATGCCTTTTTTGATTACCTTACTACTTCTCAGGAGACTGTTATATCTTCTCATCCAAATACTGAGGTCCTCTATTTAGGGGATTTCAATGTACACAAAACTGAATTGTTGGGTTCCTCTCGTACTGATTTAGTTGGGAGGAAGCCGAATCATTCAGTATTCTCAACGATCTGAAGCAACTGATTAAATAACCTACACACATTCCGGATCGTCCTAACCGATTCTTGAACACACTTGACCTATGTTTCACCACTAGTCCTTCTCTCTATAAATACACCACCTTTGCTCCTATCGGTAAATCTGACCACAACCTTATATCACTTAATTTTAATACTTTCTCTCCAACATCTCCATCCTGCCCTATGCGGTTTTTCTGGCACTTTGATCGGGCCGTTGCTTCTACGCTAACTATAATTGAAGTGACTGCTTTGACTCTTAAGACGCTTCAGATTCTGCCGATAAAGTGGGAACTGTAATTGTTAATGGATGGCAGGTTCATTCCTTCTTGACCAAATCTTTTTCTCCCTTGCAACCATGGTCTGACTGCAAGTTTAAGTTCCCGCCATTCAGGCTAGAGACAATGCTTATCGGGTGTGGAAAAATTCTCGTTCTTCTATCACTCTTGCCAATTTTCATTCAGCTAGAAATCGTTGCAGGGATACTCTTCGACGAGCAAAGCGAACTTTATTAAACGAAATATTGCCGCGACCTCCTTGGTTCTCCTCCTTACTGACAAATCTCTCAATTTTTGCCAAAATATTCTAACAAATCCTGTAAATCATCCTTTCCCTTCTTATTCGTTCTGATGATTCTGTTGTTAATACTCCAACTGAAAAGGCCAATCATCTCTTTGGCCTCCTATTTTCCTCTAATTCAACCCTGGACGATTCTGGTATTCCTCTTCCTCCTTCTCCTCTCAGGGTGTCTCCATGCCTTTACCTGTCATTTTCATTTGATCAGGGCAAGGAGCTCTAAAATCTCCAGAACGTTAGGAAGGCGGTGGCCCGGATGGCATTTCCTCTCCGAGTTTTGAGGAAGTGTGCTGTGCTGACCCCACCCCTCGTTCAACTATATTCTATGCCTCAATACTCAGTACTTTTCCTCAGTGTTGGGAAGCGCGCTATGTCCAACCTACTCCAAAATGATGCTGCTCTGATCCTTCTAACTATCGCCTATAGCCTCACTTGTATTCTTTCTAAAATCTTTGAAACTCTTCTCAACTCACTTCTTAGATCATCTGGAATCTCTTTCCTTTCTTTCTGATTACCAGTACGGCTTTTGGTGCTCGAGATCTACTGGCGATATATTTCTGCAATTCTAACAGATTTATGAAGTTTTGCCGCCCCTATAACTACGGGGAGACTTGTGCGGTGGCGCTGACATGAACCCAGTTAATGACTGGGTATGGCACGCGTCACTGCTCTCCGAGCTCCCCTCCTTTGGGTTTCCTCTCTTTGCTTACTTATGTATAGCTTTCTTTCAAATCGCTCAATGTCGCTTTGTTGATGGGGCTTAATTTCTTCCTTTCTGTCAATGTGAAAATTCTCAGGTTCTGTTTTTTATCTCCTCACTTTATCTTGCTTTTCAATGATCTTCTCACCCGCACATCTAACTCTCTATCCACTCATATCGATGACTTACCCTTCATTCTTCAACTCATCTCAATTCTGCTCCCTCTTTTACTTATAGAAGCCTCTCGTCTTAATCTTCCGATTCTATTCTCGCTGATCTGGATAGTATTTCCGGGGGTCGTTCAAGCTTGGGAAATTTAATTTTTTAAAAACCCAACTTCTACAAATCTCTCTCTAAGACACTTAACTTTCTATCTCTTTCTCGACGGTCCTCTCGTCTCTCCTGTTGACAATATAAACATCCTTGGCCTTAACATAAACAAAAAATGTTTTGAAAACCTCAAATCACAGTGGTTGCTAGGGCGGCCTCAAAGAAACTGAGTTCTGTTTAGAGTGCGAGACTTTTTTTCCTCTTCTCAGTTACCCACCTATACAAGGGTCTCATCCGCCCTTGTATGGAGTACTGCTCTCATATCTGTGGGGGGCGGGGCTCTGGTTTCATCCGGCTTTTGGATAGGGTCGAGTCAAAGGCCAAAAGACTTATAAACTGTCCTGTACTTTCTAGTTCATTTGACCCTTTATATTTGCGGCGCGATGTTGGTGCTTTATGTCTTTTCTATAGGTACTACAAAGGTACCGAGGGAACTATCCACTCAGCGTACCACCACCTTTACGACGCCCTCGTAGCACAGGGGTGCTTTGTCGGCACATGAGTTTTGTGTTGATGTTAGTAACTCCAGACTGGTTCGCTGCGGTGCTACTTCCTGCCACCTCTGTTCTGTGGAATTCTCTTCCATCATCTGTGTTTCCTACTCAATTTAATCTCCCTCACTTTAAAGCCTGCGTCTGTGCTCATCTGCGTAATTTGCGTTAGATGGATTTTTGAGGCGTTCAACACCCACTTCTTGAATAGGGTTCTGCCCGTGAGCGGCGGTGACAACTGTAAAAAATAAATAAATAAAAGGTTCTAATAAGGAATTCCTTAAGCTAGCTGAAACCCCACAAGAATGGCACCTCTGACGGTGAACCACTTCTAGAATGCATTAAAATAGCATAACCGAGGAGCTTGCTCGCTTGACAAAAAAAAAAAAAAAAAAGAGAGAAGTGGAAGCCGCCTTATCTGCAACCCTTGGCAACAGCACTGATAGTGACGATGGTGGCTTTTCAGCAAATAAACCTACTGAAGATGAAGATTTGGATATGTTAGACTTTGATAAGTTCATGGCCGAAATTGCATTGAAATCTCATTCACCTTCAAAGGAATCACACCAGGGAACCTCATCGTAAAAACTGAAGAGACAGTCATCAAGGAGCAAAGATAATTCAAATTTGCAGTCTGTGAAAGAGGAGATGAGGCTCTACGAAAACATGAGATGCTGCCTACAAAAGAGAATCCTTTCATGCGGTGGCATGAAAATGGGCCAAGGTTTTCATTATCAGTGCTTGCAGGCAAATAATTATCAGCACCTCCTTCATCAGTCGATAGAGAACGTATTTATAGTGTAGGTTAGGAAGGAATGTAAACACCCCAAAAGGAACAGTCTCTCGCCAGATACTAGTGAAAGCTTAATGTTTTTGCATCACAATTTGTGAATTTTTGAATTTGAGTATTGAATGATATCTATCTTAAAGGAGTATTTTTTTCATGTCATGTTTGAGTAATAGAGTTTTTTTATTTTAACTTTTCGGCTGATTAATTGAGGTCTCTTCTTTCATTATTTTTATTCTTTATATTGTAGCTAGTTAAAGAATCTTCTTGTAAATTGTAATCATGTTAAAACATAAAAGCTTAGCTAAACTTTGTTAATATTTACTTGAAAATGGAAATGAATATTTTTAAATAAACACAAACATAAAAAGTTATTAATATTATATTTGCAATTATTATTCCTTAAAGGTACTATTTTAATTTATAAAATAAATATACTTTGGCACAACCAAATATGAAATATAAATTAAGTATTGTTTGTACAGGGAATGCAATCTTGAGTTGCCTAGCAGTGCACAAATGTTCTATCTTATTACTGTGTATTTATTATATTAATTAAAGTATCGGTATCGGTATCGGCACCTAAAAAATAGAGTATCGGTATCGGTATCGGTATCGGCCTCTTTTCTGGTATCGGTACATCCCTAATATATATATATATATATATATATATATATATATATATATATATATATATATATATATATTATATATATATATATATCAGTATATATATATATATATATATATATATATATATATATATATATATATATATATATATATATATATATATATATTTTTTACAGTTGTCACCACCACTCACGGGCAGAGCCCTATTCAGGGAGGGGGTGTTACACGCCAAAATTGCATCCGCTAGCGCAAATTACGCAGATGAGCACAGACGCAGGCTTTAAAGTGAGGGAGATTAAATTCAGCAGGAAACACAGAAGATGGAAGAGAGTTCCACAGAACAGAGGTGGCAGGAAAGAAGGAAGCACTGCAGCGAACTAGCCTGGAGTTACCAATATCTACACAAAACTCGTGCGCAGATACAGCACCCCTTGTGCTACGAGGGCGACGTAAAGGTGGTGGTACGCGAGTGGTAATTTCCCTCGAACACCTGCCGCTACGATACCTATAGAAAAGAGATAAAGCACCAACATCTCGCCGCAGAGATAGAGGGTCAAGTGAAGTGGAAAGTACAGAACAGTTTATAAGCCTTTTGGCTTTTGACTCGACCCTGTCCAAAAGCCGGGTGAAACCAGAGCCCCCCAGATATGAGAACAGTACTCCATACAAGGGCGGATGAGACCCTTGTATGCTGGAGTAACTGAGAAGAGGAAAAAATAGTCTCGCAGTCTAAACAAAACTCCCAGTTTCTTTGAGGCCGCCCTAGCAACCGTTGTGATGTGAGGTTTCCAAGACATTTTTTTGTTTATGTTGAGGCCAAGGATGTTTATATTGTCAACAGGAGAGACGAGAGAACCGTCGAAAGAGATAGGAAAGTTAGAAGGTGTTTTAGAGAGGGAGATTTGTAGAAGTTGAGTTTTTAAAGAATTAAATTTCACAAGGTTGAGACGACCCCAATCGGAAATTCTATCCAGATCAGCGAGAATAGAATCAGAAAGATATGGTAGGCACTTCTATAAGTGAAAGAGCGAGCAACATTGAAATGAGCTGAAGAATGAAGGGTCGAGCTCATCAGTACATGTAAAGAGTTAGATGTGCAGGTCAGAAGATCATTAATGAAAAGTAGGAATGTGGAAGTGTGGAGAGCAAGACAGAACCCTGAGGGAACACCAATTATTGACAGAAAAGAAAAGAAGGAAGTCGCCCGACAACCACAGCCGATATTGAGCGACTTGAAAGAAAGCTAGACATAAGTAAGCAAAGAGAAGGAGGAAACCCAAAGGAGGGGAGCTTGGAGAGCAGTGACGCGTGCCATACCGGGTCAAATGCTTTGGATATGTCAAGCGCCACTACTGCAAGTCTCCCGTAGTTCCTAAGAGCGGAAACCCATAAATCATAGGAGAGTATATCGCCAGTAGACCTGAACGCCGAAAGCCATACTGGCGATCGGAAAGAAGAGAATGAGACCCAGATGGTCTAAGAAGTGAGTTGAGAAGGGTTTCAAAGATCTTAGATATAATACAAGTTAGAAGGATCAGAGCGGCTTCCTTTTTTTCGGAATAGGTTGGACATGTGCGTGCTTCCAACACTGAGGGAAAGTGCTAGTATTGAGACATAGAGAATATAGTTGAACGAGGGGAGGAGGTCACACGCTAATATTCCCTCAAAAACTCGGGGAGAATGCCATCCGCCACCGCCTTCCTAACGCCTAGATCTCAGGAGCCCATGCACCCGATCTGTAATCACAGGCAAAGACATAGGACACCTGAGAGGAGAAGGAGGAGGAAGAGGAATGCCAGAATCGTCCAGGGTTGAGTTTGAGGAAAATAGGAGGCCGAAGAGATTGGCCTTTTCAGTTGGAGAGTTAGCGACGGAGCCATCAGATCGAATAAGAGGAGGAAAGGCAGATTTACAGAAGTTATTAGAGATGTTTTTGGCAAGAGGCCAGAAAGATTTGTCAGTAGGAGAACCAAGGAGGTTAGCGCACTTTCGTTTGATGAAAGCCCGCTTTGCTCGTCGAAGAGTATCCCTGCAACGATTTCTAGCTGAATGAAAATTAGCGAGAGTGATAGGAGAACGAAAATTTTTCCACTCCCGATACGCGCTGTCCCTAGCCTGAATGGCCAGAGAACAAGCACGATCGAACCATGGATTATGAGGAGAGAAAGATTTAGTCGAAAAAGGAATGAACCTGCTCATCCCATCAACGATTACAGCTCCCACCTTATCGGCAGAAGTCGAAGCGTCACCAGAGACAAAGCAGTCACTCCAATTATAGTTAGCATAGAAGCAACGCAAGGCCCCCCAATCGGCCCGATCAAAGTGCCAGAAAAAACGAGTAGGGCAGGATGGAGCTGTTGGAGAGAAAGTATTAAAATTAAGAGATATATTTTGGTAAGATTTACCGATAGGGAGCGAAGGTGGTGTGTTTAAAGAGAGAAGGACTAGTGGTGAAACATAGGTCAAGTGTGTTCAAGAATTGGTTGTGACGATCCGGAATGTGTGTGGGGTTCTTTAATTAGTTGCTCCAGATCGTTGAGAATGTTGAATGTCTCGGCCTCCCACCTAAATCAGTATGAGAGGACCCCACCAACCATTCA
Organism: Trachelipus rathkii; assembly: GCA_015478945.1. Lineage (NCBI taxonomy): Eukaryota > Metazoa > Arthropoda > Malacostraca > Isopoda > Trachelipodidae > Trachelipus > Trachelipus rathkii. The sequence goes on along the minus strand of JABUQX010119509.1, from coordinate 28,294 downwards.
GTGTTGTGTACATTGAAATCCCCTAATAGAGGACCTCAGAATTTGGATGAGAAGATATAACAGTCTCGTGAGAAGTAGTAAGGTAATCAGAATCGGAAAATCTGTTCTATTAGGAGAACAGTAGCAGAAGCACAAGATTATTGTAGTAGAAGGAAGAAAGATTTTGAGCCACAGAACATCGAAGTTAGGAGATTCGAGATTCACGAGACGTGTTACAGGAGTATTAATGTTTACATAGGCACACACTCCACCCTTCAGACGGAAATTATGAAATAAGTTATAGTTGGATACATTAAACGAGTTAGAGGATGAATTCTTAGCCATCTGAGTTTCAGACAAGAGCAAAAGGTTAGGGTTAGAGTTAGAGAGGTGATATTCCACAGAGGCAAAGTTAGACTTTAAGCCACGGATGTTGGTAAATAGAAAGCCCGCGCCCATGCAAACCTGCCATCTCTCTCTCTCTCTCTCTCTCTCTCTCTCTCTCTCTCTCTCTCTCTCTCTCTCTCTCTCTCTCTCTCTCTCTCACACACACACACCCACTCTCTCACACACACACAAACAAGAATAGACAAAAGCGGACTAAAACAAAAGGAGGAGTCGGGATAAAAATTTAACATAAACTAAATCCCAACAATAAATATATATATATACATAAATTAACATACACACCAAAAAATTATAAGTGACCTTCGTTAAAACCTTAAAAATAAAAAATTATAATACCTTATGTTTACAAAATAGAAAGAAAATTCTAAAACCGTATGTACAGTAAATATGTAAACTATGTAAAACCTAGAAAACTAAAAACTCACAAGCACTCCCTCACACTAGCAAATTTACTTACGCAAAATTAAAAGGAAAAAACTAGTAATCTACATTAAAACTTGAAAAGCAAAAGTAAAGGCTAAAAACCGTACGTAACAGTAAATATGTGTAGCATGTATGCCTAGTAAATATATATAATATATATATAAGAGAGTATATATATATATATATATATATATATATATAGTAGAAATATATATATATATATATATATATATATATATATATATATATATATATATATATAATTGGAATATTGGAATATAAGAATTGGAGTTATTTTTCTGTTTATATATATATATACTACAATATATATATATATATATATATATATATATATATATATATATATATATATATATATATATATATATATATATATATATATATATATATATATATATATATATATATATATTTATCAGCGATATATGTTTATCAGAAAAGAGGCCGATATATGATCTGACTGGAGGAGAAAAATGAGAAGGAGATGAGAGGAAGCGAGAAGAGTGCTGAAAAGTTCAGAAGAGGTTTTACAGAAGGATGTACATGGTTTTTCGTCGGAGGGAGTGAAGCTGCTGATGAAGACATGTATTGTGACTAGAATTTCCACTGGAGCGGATAAAAAAAAGTAATAATTATATAACTCTATAGAAAATATTTTAGCATTTCTATGAAATTTAAAATTTTAATCAAAATTATTCAACAAAGAGAAATTAATATTTTTGCATAAATGAAGAAGAGGAGCAACAAAATTTCAAATCAAGTTCTTTCGATATACTCAAAATATATAAATTGATAGTTTAAAAAAAATTAAGTTCGTTGGAGGCAGAACAAAATATCCTAATTAGTTCTTTTTGCTAATTTTAATAACTAAGAATAATTTCAACTTTTACAATGATATCATAGTATCTGCAGCATCTAGTGGAGTTTAGATATGTCTATTATAAGAAGATTGGATTTTCTAGGCAGTCGGATCAAAAGAAGACTTTCTTTGCATAGTTTTAGGACGACAGGGCTAGCAACCCGGTCCTTTACTTTTTTTGCTTGTAAAACTCCTGGACCAGCATTGGAATCCTATGCGCCTAGAATCACTATCTTCTGAAGAGCTCTGAGAGAACAAATTTTGAGGCCAAATGAAAAAAGATGCTAGTTTCACTGAAAGGGTAAAACCCTACCTGAGTGTATAACTCAAGGACTAGCATCGGAAATCTTTGTGCCGAGAAATAGTTTTCTAGAGTACTCTAGGACTAAGAGTTTCTGGGCCAGAAGGAAGAAGATGCTGGCCCAACTGACAGGGCGAAAGCCCTACTTGGGAGATGGTAAATAAATAAATAATAAATAAATATATATATATATATATATATATATATATATATATATATATATATATATATATATATACATACATAGTATATATATATATATATATATATATATATATATATAAATATATATATATATATATATAAATATAAAAATATATATATGGTAAAAGTTCCTTAACGCCCACCCGGAACGGGAGCTCGGATAAAAAAAAAATTTTCACAGGTAGCCTCTATGATACATAAATAGACGTTCTAGGGTCGAAATGAAAAAAAAAAGAAAAGAAAACACATCTCAAAAACTACAATGGCTACAGCGAAAAGGAATACATTTTTGGAATCCTGGTAAATTTTAGTAAGGAAATGTACTGCAGTATCACTCCCGCGGGTATACCGCACCGATGGAGAGTCAACTGGCCTTCCAAAACTGATGGGTATTTCGGGAGGGTCTTCTGAACCCCCCGCTTTTTGGTATTTATGCCGTGTCTCCTCTGCCCCCCGCCTACGGGTATGGAAAACGTCCCCCCCTGTGTTCCCGTCGGCTCGAGCCCCCTACATTGCCGTAATACCTTTTCAAATAATATATATAATTTCGCCCCTAGAACAGGTTAAAAAAAAAAATAAAAAAAAATCATTTCCACCCTTAGAACATCTATTTATGTATCATAGATGCTACCTGTGAAAATTTTTTTTGATCCGAGCCCATTCCGTGTGGGCGTTAAGTAACTTTGTCCTATATATACAGCATATAGAGTTATATATATATATATATATATATGTTAAGAGTATTATATATATATATATATATATATTATATATATATAGTATAGTAGTTATATATATATATATATATATATATATATATATATATATATATATATATATATAACCTGTAGTAATAAAATTAATAATTACTTAATTTTGTATTTGCGCGGAGCCGGAGCAGACCCAGCTCCGGCTCCAGATCCCCCTAGAATTTTGGCTCCGACTCCGGCTCCGGCTCCTGCTTAAGGTCCCCCTATAATTTCTGCTCTGACCCGGCTCCGGTCCAGGTTCTTAAAGATTTCTGGCTCCGGCCCGACCAACTTGGTGAAGCTATGGCTCCGGTCTGCAGCCTGTTGTAATTTCACAAATAATTACTAAA
>JABUQX010119509.1:0-20000 GCA_015478945.1 Trachelipus rathkii | reverse complement strand
ATGTCCGCGTGACGTCAGACGCACACGTCACAGTCTCCGAGGCTGTAACTGTGACGTCATGTGTAGTTGTCATATATTTCGAGATTATATATATATATATATATATATATATATATATATATAAATAAAATTCACAAATATTTTTAGCTTATATATATATATATATATATATATATATATATATATATATATATATATATATATATATATATATATATATATATATATATATATATATATATATATATATATATAGTAAATCAAATGTCCCAAATGGTTTTGAGATTTATAGAGTACGAATAGATTGTTGCGAATAAATGTCCCAAAAGTACTCATTTTTGGGATTTATTGTTTTTTGGGGTATATCACTAACGAATACCACGTATCCGCCCTGATGTCAGGAGTCGGGGTCTCGGCTCTAGGTATCTACAGGGGGACACCCTCCCTCCGGGGATGGTCTCCGGAACCCCTGCTCTTTGGTCTTTGGGTGTCGCGGGGTTCCTCCGCCCCTCTCCGGGGTATGAAACGTCCCCCACCTCCATCCCCCATCAGCTCGAGCCCCCTAAAAAGGGTAAATACTCCATTTTAGGGGGCTCGTTGACTCACTGTGCCGTAAAATTAGCCCTAAACTTTACTGATCCACTGTGCCGTAAAACTATATATATATATATATATATATATATATATATATATATATATATATATATATATATATATATATATATATATATATATATATATATATATATATATATATATATATAAAGAAAACGAATCGTTTGTTGTTACCTGAGAAATTACAGTCGTGAATTAGAAAATAAAGAATAAAAATAGTACTTTTCGTAAGTTAAACGGGCACTTTTAGAAACTTAAAAATTAAAGTTCTGTTAGAACTATAAATATATGAAAGCTAGCACATCTAAAAACAGATTTATTAGTTATTTTCGCAATATTATCACATTTAAAACATTTTTACTCCTAATATTAGCTTGTAAATCGAAGAAAAGTAACATTTTTGTCATCATAACCAATGATTCACACTAATTTGCGAAGCATTTTATACTACAAGCAATCACGTGAAAGAGCTTTATGATAAAGAATTTTGAACCTAAAACTTCAATATTTAAATTAATATATATATGTATATATATATTTTTTTTTATATATAAGTATATATATATATATATATATATATATATATATATATATATATATATATATATATATATATATATATATATATATATATATATATATATATATATATGTATTGTATCATATATATATATATATATATGTTATATATATATATATATATGGTTATATATAGAGTTATATATATATATATATATATATATATATATATATATATATATATATATATATATATATATATATATATATATATGCCGTGAGTGAGTGAATGTCAAAATATAAAGCAGCGTACATATATATATATATATATATATATATATATATATATATATATATATATATATATATATATATATCTAGAGATATGATAAATCCTAAGAATGACGTCACTGTTACGAGTCGCGGAGATCGTCACGTGTGTGACGCGTCAAGCGGAGACAATTTCTTACTTTAACTGGTTACGGTAAGATAAGTTATTATTATTGTCTATATATATATATATATATATATATATATATATATATATATATATATATATATATATATATATATATATATATATATATATATATATATATATATATATATATATTGTTATATATATAGGGTGTGACATTAGAGCGAGAACTATTTATCAACTATATTCAAAACTACAATAGCCATTAGGAATACATTGCTGGAATGCTGGTCCAGTTTTAGGCCTAGGTCATAAAATTAAAACTGGCACAATACAGCGAAAAAGCAATACATTTTTGGAATCCTGGTAAAATTTAGATAGGAAAATGTAAAAAAATAAATTATTAATAATTATAGTAATATGGTATTAGAGAGCCTATTTAGAGACCTTTTATTGGTTACTCGTTAAAATAAATAGACTTTCTATTAAATTTTGCTTTTTTTTCTTTTACTAAAGAATACCCCAAGGGTATACCGCACCGATGGCAGGAGTCGGTGTCTCTCGGCCTTCCGGGGAACTACGGGGTAGGACTAATTCCCCCCCTCCGGGGAGGGTCTCCGGAACCCCGCTCTTTGGTGTTTTGGTGTCGCGGGGTTCCTCCGCCCCTCTACGGGTATGGAAACGTCCCCTGTGTTCCCGTCGGCCTCGAGCCCCTACATTGACGTGTAATATAAATTTATAAAAAAATATATATATATATATATATATATATATATATATATATATATATATATATATATATATATATATATATATATTATGTCCCCTGCTCCTAAAAAATATTTAATATTTTTTTTTTTTTTTTTTTTTTTTTTTTTTTTTTTTTTTTTTTTTTTTTTTTTTTTTTTTTTTTTTTTTTTTTTTTACATTTTCCTAATTAAAATTTTACCAGTATTCCTTTTCCCTTTATCTATTGTAGTTTTTTTGAGATATTTTTTTTTTTTTTTTTTTTTTTTTTTTTTTTTACAGTTTCCGCAATAAAATTTTGCCAGGATTCCAACAATGTATTCCTTTTTTCTGTAACTATTGTAGTTTTTGAGATATGGATCGATGATAGTTGTCGCTCTAAACCAAATATCTATATATATATATATATATATATATATATATATATATATATATATATATATGTATTTTTTCACTACTTCTTTATGTATTTATTATATATATATATTTTATTTATATATATATATATATATATATATATATATATATATATATATATATATATATATATATATATATATATATATATATATATATATATATATATGTTTAGTATATATTTTTATAAATATATATAAGATATATATATATATATATATATATATATATATATATATATATATATATATATATATATATATATATATATATATATATATATATATATATATATATATATATATATATTTAGTTTCCTCGGTAAAATTTTGCCAGGATTCCAACAATGTATTCCTTTTCCCGGTAGCTGTTGTAGTTTTTGAGATATGAATTGTGGCTCTTCTAGAGGCTGACCAATTGCTTAATAAGAAATTTTATTTAATAGGTAACTATTTTTAATCCTAAATATAGTTTCTTTTTCTCAGTAAATATGTAAATAAAGAGTAAAATTATTCAAAAATTTTAATAAAAACATTCATACAAACTAAAATAGATAAATCAGTTTGCCTGCATACCTTCAAATGTGTACGAAGATTACTTGTAGCATTATTTGCTGAAGAAAGCTCTCTATTGCATAATATACATATGCATTTAATTTTATTTCCATCTTTGCTACAAATTTTTTTTAAAATTTCCGTCCAGCAAAGGATGCAATTTACTATCACAAACTTTTTCAACATAGCTTATTTCATTATATTCCCTAATTATTAATGCCATAGTCAGAGAAAATTACAAAAAGGAGGAGATATTATATAACATCCTGCCACGGATTCACACTCGACGTAACTGACATGTCAAAGATTTCAAAAAATTTCACGTTTTTTTCAACCGCGGAATATTGGAACAAGTTTGAACGTGTTCTGCAGTCGGGGATGCTTCCATCTCATACAATGTAATTAATTACATTGTATTTAAATACTGTATTTAAATACATGGTTGTAAATGTATTTGCAAATAATATCAAATACATAAAAGTATTTAAATACTACCCAGATATATATATATATATATATATATATATATATAATATATATATATATATATATATATATATATATATATATATATATATATATATATATATATATATATATATATATATATATAAGTATATTATATATATACTATATATCTTTCATAGGAAGCCCTGGATTCTTTTTTAGTATTATGCTTTACTGTCACTTCATTTTAATTACTAATTGTACAACATAATAAAAACATTGTTAAAGACACTTTTTATTAATGAAATAAATTTTAAAAAGATAAGCTAATTTTGCAATAAAAGCCGCTAGAGCATTCAGCAAAGGATGATTTCTTCTTATCTTCAGTTCAAGTGTGTTTCAGTTGGTCTGCTTTTTCTTCATGATGTTGTTGAAATATTTGATTTTTCAGATAGTCATTTTGAAATAAAATCTATCTTAAACTTCACCGGGATGCTTATTATTCTATTATAAATGCAAAAGATTCCATGATTTGCGATGGCTTCGTGAGTAGTTAGCGGAACACCGTTGCCGTCCTCCACCTTTATCATATAGAAAGGTATAGAGTATAGTCTGAACTTGGAATATAAATCTATGTTATGTGTTAAAGCTCGAAAACAGGTGATTTTCAAGTCTCTAGCATGTATATAGAGGGCGTCGCCCCGAGGTCGACGCGAATTTTGTGCTTACGCCCTTGTTGCGGGCTCTGAGTAAGCGACGATTAGAGCTTACGGACAAATTCGACCACCTGACGACAGACAGACCGAGTCTGGATCTCGTCAGCGCTGAGCGCCGCGCTCGCGGTGCGCACACACTACCATACATTATTAATCATTATTATTATTATTATTATTACGTCAGATATTTCATCTTTCTTAATAACTTTTCTGATGTCCGAAAAACATTCTGAAGGAAATCGTTTTTTACGCACTCTGCCTCCGGCTCCGCCTCCGGCTCCGCTCCGGCTCCAGCTTCTGAGTCCGAATATATATCTATAGCAAGCTTAGATTATCTATGGGTTCTAAAATTTTGAGAGGTTAAGATCGTGACATAATCTCATCGTGGACAGATTACTGTACCCCTGGAATCCCCTGAAGTGGGTGGGGCCCACCCCTTTAAAAATTAAATTACATAGAGGCATGAAATTTTGATAGTTGTAATAAAAAGAAGGAGGAAAGGAGTCTAATCTATAGAGTCTGACTTGGCAATGACACCGGTGCTTGAAAGCGATATCATAGTTAAATACTTTTGTCATAACGACAATAGTGCTTGTTAACAATATTATGTTTATATGGATATAGTATTTTGACTAAGTGTTTGGCCCCTCATGGCGAAGCACTTTGTGTCACCAAGCCCAGGGCTCGCCGCGTGTGTGTGCCCGCAGGCGCGCCAGCCAGTGCACTCTTTCAGGCTCCGGCTCCGCCCGGCTCCTTCTCAGGCTCCACTCCATCTCCGTTCTCGGCTGCGACGAGTAACATATCAGGTTAAAATTTGGAGGAGGGTTAGATGGTGACATAATCTCATCGTGGACGAGATTACGTACCCCTGGGGATCCCCTGAAGTGGGTGGGGGCCCACCCCTCTAAAAAAAATTAAATTGATCATAGAAGGCTGAAATTTGGATAGTGTATAAAAGAAGGAGAAATGAGTCTGAATCTATAGAGTCTGACTTGGCAATGGCACCGCTGCTGGCTCCGTGCGTGCTGGATATTAAATATTTGTATAATATGAAACAATATTGGTGTTAAATATATGTTTATAATGGATATAGATTTTGACTAAGGGTGTTTGAGGCTCCCTCATGGCGAAGCACTTTGTGTCACCAAGCCCAGGGCTCGCCGCGTGTGCGCGCCCGCCGGCTCGCCCGCAGGCGCGAACCGATGTGGAAAGGGTGCGTGCGCTCGCCCCCTGCGTCCTGCATGTGCGATCCGGTACGAGAATGCAAAGGTGTTCTGTTTTCAACTTAATTTTTTTCAAAAATTTATTATTTTTTATTTTATTTTTAATTTATTTTGTTATTTACTGATTAATTTATATTATTTTCATGTTTAAACGTAAAAATTTACGTTTTTACATACCTAAAATCAGTTAAATCAGATAAATCATACATCATCAACCACCCCTTCTGTTCATATGTGATCTATTGATCAGTATTGATCTATTATCTATTGATATATTGAATCTATTGATCTACTTGATCTCAAGTCATATTTCTATTAAAAAATGCAATATTATTGTGTCACACTATTCAGTAAATCAGACAACCTCCCCATCCCCCCCCTCACCCCTCCCTCTATTATCTATTAATCTTATTGATCTATTGTTCAGGTCATTTTTACCAGACCATAAAACAACAATCTGTTAAATCATTGATTCCATATCTCCCCTAATCCTTCCTACCCCTCCATGATCTATTGTTCTTTTGAGCTATGAACCATTTATAACATAGTCAGCCGTTTTCTTATCATGTAGTGTTTGGATGTCAATCTCAGAATGATGTTGTAAATTTATTTCCGCGACTGCTTACAATGTCTATGTGTCTGGTCCTACAGGTGTGGGAAACCTTCTGTTATTTACACATTTAAAAGAGTGAGATTTTCAAACAGCAACCTGTTAAAATCATATTTTGCAGTGTTACAAAGAAAATGTTTAAAGATTACAAAGATGTAATCCAATTTCGAAGGGTTATATTACATAAAAGCTCTTCAATGATTACCAGACATAAAATTATAATCCTGATGCATTTATGCATTAAAATTGAATGAGGGATATGCAGAAACTTTACATTTACTCTCATCATTTAAACATCACATTTTTTTATAACTCAGAATTTCTTTCATCAGAATAAGTTGAGGGATGTGTCTTTAAACACAGTATTTAATCTTGTTGGGGCAAAGAAGAATGAGTCAGATCAATGTTGTGGCTACCCAAATGTTCCTACTCAACGTAAAGAATTCTTAAAGTATATAAAGAAGTTACATCCATACCTCATGGTTATTTACTATGCGAGCTTGATGGTTAAAAGACCGCATAGAGTGTCTAGCTGCGTACAGATATCTTACCTAACGAGATTGAGAAAGTATACATACCTGAATAATATGAGTACTCTAATAGCAGAGTATTTACCTCTTATGAGAAAATTTAAAACCTAAACAATAGTGAAAAACCTAAGCTGATCTGTGAAGATGAAAATTTTTTTCAATATATAGCAGAAGTATGCCTAATTCTTATAAAGGAAATGTTCCTTAAACAGACCTCAGAAGGTAAGAGTTACGTCGTCATAGAAAACATCCTTAAAAAACTTGCAGGAACGTAAGCAAAGCTTAAAAATAAAAAAACTATACAGAAAGGTGAGGTGTGTCCTCCTTATCTTTTCGTTATAAGCACCTCTGATAATCAATGTTTGGCTCAATGATGAAGAAGGTACCGGTTTTACCCTACAGCGGTTATGAGAAGATGAAATATAACACATCCCCTACCTCTAACAGCAATAACAGCACCAACAACAACAACAACAACGCAAAAAACCACACAACAGCAACAACAGCAACAACAAACAACTACAACAACAAACACAACAACAACAACAAACAAGAACACTCAACAGTCGACATCAACAAATTACTACATCATCATCTTTAGCTGAACAACACACACACAACAAACACATACAACACACAACAACAACAACAACATCAGTTCAAACAACCTAATCAAACCCTCAACTGCAGCAGGACAGCTATAATCCTCTTATCAACACATTATTCACAACGCCTTTGATTTTATATAATCCTCAACGTTGAACAGATAAATAATTCGAGAGGAATGCATCAAATATTAAACTCTAATTCCAACATTCATGAAAAAGAATCCTATATCAAAATGCTATACAAAAATTAGTAGATCATAAAGTTTTATTAAATTCACCTAGGGAAGATTCAGCTCTAGCAACAGGGTGCTAATGTTGAAGTAAAATGAGAAGATAATTTTAAAACATTACTCAAGAAAAGCTTGCCATCGATAAGGAAAACGGATATAGCTCTATCATAATATTTTAAAAGAGCAGATTACATGGAATGAACTCAATCAATATTGACGGAGAAACAATAGCTGGATCAAATATTGTTGACTTGAAAGCAGATCTCTCACGTGAAGGAGACTCCTGTAGCAGGATGGAACATGATCAAACAAGAACCTTTCAGTCTATTTAGTTTCGAGAACTTGAATCCTGAATACAAACAAGAATTAGCGATCTGATAATATTCCAATATACTCCTAGACCTGACGCAAGTCTCTCTGGTAGACTTCTTTCATGATAGATAACGTGCTAAGTTCAGAGTGACATTTATTGTTTGAAAATGTGTTTAAAACTATGGCTCGAGTCATATAAAAAATGATTAGTTCATAATTTTTATATAATTCATTGTATATTTGTAATTTAAAATTATGCATATAACTCTATTATATCTTTGTATACATTTGCTATTTTAGACTTGTAAAAATTTGTTAACTAATATTATTTGTAATTAAAAATAAATAATGTTATATACTACATTTGTTTTTTTTTATATCACCTTTCCGTATAAATGAATATAATTTTTATGTAATGTCAATTGATGAATCATGGAAGGCTAAGGAAAGCCGTCGATAAAATATACTTTGATGTGAAACGCCATACAGTTACGGGGCTTTTTCAAGGTTTGCTTCAAGCTTCCATAAATATATAAAAAAGAATTAAAAATATTTGTACAATTTATTATTTTTACTCAATAAACCAGACGAAAAAAAATTTTCCGACACGAAAACCATAGCGACACATTTAGATAGCGTTATGGCAACTAGACTTGACCGATATGATAACATATAAATCTTACAATGAAGTATATCAATATATTCTTTTTGGATAGATGATATTCAGACTTATCTATGGTAAGGGTTTTAAAGAATAAAAATCAAGACTGTGACTGCACAGCAGTCAGAGAAATTATAATGAAGAAGGCAGATATCCTCAAATGAATTTTTATTTCCTGGATCCAAATTTTAGGAAAGAAGTTTTAGTTTCTAATTATGACTACTTTTTAAACAACACATTTATCACGTTATAAGCGCAATAGTTGAAAGAGTACAGAGGACTATAAAAGAAAAGAATGCATAGGTATTTTACGAAGATGAATACTTTAAAATATTTCATATACTACAAGATCTAGCTTACTCCATAATAGGTCTTATCATAAAACACTTAAGAATACACCTAAGAGATGGTGAAGACGAAACCTGTTGTACCTATCAACCCGGAAGGGAAAATAAAAGTTAACAACGCAATGTTAAGACATGGAGATCATGTAAGAGTTATCCCAGAACTGACAAAATTTCAGAAAGGATCGAAGCTGGACTGTCGAAGAAAGTTTATAAATAAGAGACCAATCAGAGAATTCCTAGAGACAGGTTAAAATATATAACTATCTTATTCAGAATTAGTTGGTTGAAAAAATAAAGGTGGATTCATAACAAGAAAAAGCAGAAAATACGTGTTTGATCCTAAAGTCACGAATAATAAAATAGAAAAAATATTAGGATCTAAAAGGAACAGGTAAAATAACAGTATCTTGTCAAATGAGATTTTACCCAGTGAAGTTTAACAGTTTATATAAATGCTAACGAAATTAAGAACATTGAATCCATTTACTTGTGAACATGGAGAGTTAAGATCATTTCTATTTAACGTTGCCATCATCGTCTTGACCTATATCTGGAAAATAAAATATTCAGACTTTCCCTAATTTAAACTGTAGAGGATATAAGAATGTCGAAGAACCCTTATCCATTCACACATGGTTACAGCGAGATGTGTAAAGTGCATCATACTGAAAGAAGCTCGATAGTGTAACAAATACCAGTATCTGAGAAAAAATAAGCATGTCTACCAGACGATCATTTCTATATTCACACTACCCTCAATCGTTCTATGGATTTACATCCTGCTAATAAAATATCAGACTTACAACCAATTATTGAACCCTATAACTTTTGATCGAGAAATGTATGAAGCAGGATTAAGTGAAATAATTCTAGACGCCGATATTATATTAGAGTCCCCCTCAGCATTTATAATATTTAGAAGTATGAATATGATCCATACCTATTAGATTTTATATGAAAGTCTTTAAAACCATGATTGGAAAAAAAATTCCAGGAAAAATATTTCATAAGCGGGGTCTTTACAATTCGTTTACTGATGTGTTCTTACCTTTAAACAAAAAATTTAAACAGTCTGTTATGTAAAGATTTAGATTTTACTTGTTAATAAACCCATTACGAAATAACGTAATTATCACGCTTAAAATCTCAAACTCTTGAACCTGAAGATAGAAGGTTTATTTATTCCATGCGCAGCCTGGTTTCGTAAATTCTCATACTCGCATGTACTCAATATTAAAAAATAACGATATCAAAACCGATCTCAAAGATTAATACTATATAACCAACGATGGAAAGGCTATTTCATCGAATGAACCGAGATTTGAATGCAATCGTATGCGCTTTCTAGATGTTTCAAGACCTGGTATGGCCTATGTTATATACAGTTTATTCTATTCCATCATTCTTTTGGTAGTAATTAAGCCTCTGTTAAGATTAGTTCATTTCTTAAAGTTGGATAAGATTATAAGATTTTCCTAATGTCATCACTACTTTACCTGAGAGACCCAACTGAGTTCATTCTAATTCATATAAAGTCGCTAGAAGCACCCATACCCATCACAAGCAAGGACAGCAGTGTGTAAAATACACATAGAAGGAAGCTCCGTTAAAGAATATAATAATGGAAAGAGAACGAGCCTTCAGGGGTTGTAATTGAAGTAGAGGGATATGGATTAGGTAATTTCTCGAATGTGGTTAACTAGTTAACTAGTTGATAATTAAGGATAATTTGTAAGCACATTGAAAATAGACAGATTATACATACTTTGCAGGATATTAGGTGTGTTACCTCGAACAGCAGTAAAAAAGTCGACTAGCGATCGCTTCAGATGAAATGTTAGATGATGTTAAACCGAAAATACCGACGTAACATGACTGTCAAGGTGTAGGTCACGCAGAAAACTATAAAGCGGACATAGGAAAGACACTAAGAAAAGTGTATGGATGTGTTTCTCTTTAATACATTGCTAAGTGCTAACTTCTTTACATAAACGAATGAATAACCTGTACTTATAGCGTTATAAAAAAAAAAAATTTATTTTTTTTTTTTTTTTTTATTTTTTTTAAAAAAAAAAATGCATGTTTAAACAATCCTCATCATTAACTCCGGCGAGTTTACCAGCAAGAGTGCCTTTCCTCTCATCCTTCAGCCCCGACTGTTGTAAGAGTGAATTGGATCTCTTCTCAGTGAACCCTACGCACACAGATCAGTGTGAGTGAGTCAAATTTTATTAGTATTGTTCATTAGATTACGAATAACGATGTACCTCTTGAATTCAATATCCTGCAAAATCTGACCAAATATATGACCTTCGAATATTTTTATATCTGAAGACCAAGTTAGTAACGCAAGATGTTCAGATTTCACGGACGAATCACATGTATCCACGAGAAAATTTCCTGTATCAATAGTTTTAATCAACGGAGGTGTTTTTAAATGAAAACATCTCTAGGGATCAGCTGCAATTACACCTTATCGAATCTATGATTAGAAACTTTACTAAATTATTCCCAGGATGCGAAGGAGTCTCATCTGCAGTCGATGGTATTACAATTTAAAAATGCAGTGAGACGGATACGCCAACTTGCTATATCGGTAGCAATTGAACACTTCTGAATATTATAGACGGGTAAACGGTGATATATTCTCTCAGGAAAGACTTATTCTAACATCAATTGACACCCGCATCAGGTTAACTAAATCTACACCTGAATTTGCTCTTAATGTCAAAGCAATGTTTTAGCAACAACCACCACACCAAAGCCTATCTTTAAAATTACATGGATGCTTATCTATATACGTAAATGTGAATATCTCCATTAAACACTAATGGAAATAGAAAAATCATCTTTGATGATTTAGCAAAATACCTTCAATCAGACGACATGGACTAAAATTTTTAACTTTACCAAGCTTATCAAGTAATATAATATACCTACACGTACAATACTTAACTTACACATCTCATATATGGTAAATTAAAATTAGGTCTCATTCTTGAGCATATTTCTAAATGATCAAAAGAGATTCTGCTTTTTGCCTAAGATTTAGGAATTAGATAATTTTAGAACCCTACGATGCTCTATATACAATGAAACTAATGACAAGTCCAGACCTTATTAAATATTAACCCATGGATCTTAGAGTATCAGTTTACACGGTGAATGGTCACCACATTGTCTGATATGAGATGACTAATATGAACTCACATTCTCAATGTTCGCGTCCTTTTTACATTATTCTGCCAATACTGATCTGCAGTGATAACGTACGGCATCGATCTCAAGCATAACCTAAAAACAGTAACTTCTATATGCATACGATCTCACGTGCTGATCTTTCAGCTTGGTAATGCCTTATCATTCTTCCAATATATCATAAGAAAAGATATTGGATTGATCTCAAATGTTGGTCAAAGTTTGACATCCACAAGTCCCGCGTTTGCGTGAATTGGGAACATCCCTCTAAATCATCGAATTGAACACAGTACAAATATAATCGTGGAATATTAAATGATGAATAGGGAGCGGAAAAGAAGAAATATTAAAGCGCTTCGAAACGAGAGAAGCATTGTTAGGTATTCGCCTGTAATAAATCCAGTTCTTCGAAACTTGATACAGATTCTAGGTCTTATCTTCAACATTCTCCTAGGGATATTTCGAGCACGGACATTGAATAGCCGTGTCATTAAGAATTAAAATAACATGTTGTATATTTTCCATTGACCTCTGCATTTAATTTTATGTTAGTAATCATTATGTAACATCTTTTCTTAAACTATTAATAATGAAAGTGTTTTATCAAACTCTTTATTACATGACCATCCGGTCTAATTTATGTTGATATCACATAGTATTTTATTTCATTAATGTTTTTAAATATTGTTCTTTTATAAAATTAAATATATTGATACTAAAAATTTATATGTGAAGATTATGTAGTTTGCACTTATGTTATAAAGCTTTAAAAATAAAAAACTTGTTTTCTTTCCTACTTTTATCCCACGAGAACTTATATATAACGAAGAAAACACCTGACTGGAATCAATGTCATAGATCAATGAGGAGGTGCAGGGAGGAGTTGGGGCGGGTGTCTGATTTACTGATTTGAGGGTATGTAAAACGTAACAATTTTAATAAAAATATGCTTTGAATCAGTAGATCAATATTCAATAGATCAAGGACATAGATTCAATATAACAGACAGTGGTGTAATGTATGATTATGATTACTGATTTAGCGTATTGTAAAAACATAAGCATTTGCTAATAAAAAAATATGACCTGAAATCAATAGATCAATAATCAATAGATCACATATGAACAGAAGAGGGTTGAGGGCTAACATTGCTGATTTACTGATTTAGGGTAGTAAAAACGCACCCATTTTTAAAAAAATATGACCTTGATCAACTTAGACCAAATAGCCATTAGTTCAATAACAATAGGCATTCACATATGAAACAGAAGGGTGGTTTGTATGATGTATTATTACTGAATTACTGATTCAGGGTATGAAAAACATAGCATTTTAATAAAAATATTACCTAATCAATTAGACATAAGATCAATAATCAATAATCAAGTAGATCAATCAATCAATAGATCATAGCATCAATAGATTCACATATGAACCCAGAAGGTGGTTGGATGATGTATAATTTACTATTACTGATTTAGGGTATTGTAAAACATAGCAATTTTTAATAAACATATGACCTGAATCAAATAGATCAATATCATAGATCAATAGATCAATTAGTCAATAGAATCAAATGAAGATCACTATGCAACAGGGTGGTTGGATATATGTAGGATTACATTTACCTGATTAGGTATGTAAAACATAGCAATTTTAATAAAAAAATGACACGAATCAATAGATCAATAGAAATTCAAAATCAATAGATCAATAGTACAATAGCATCAATAGCATCACATCAATGCAACAGAGGTGTTGGATGATGAATATGATTACTGATTTACTGATTTATCTCTTTTTAAGGTATTTAAAAACGTAAATTTTTACGTAATAAACATGAAAAGCTTAAAATTTTAGTTAAAAACAAAAATTAAATTAAAATAAAAAAAATAATAATTTTGAAAAAAATTAAGTTGCAAACAGAACACGTTTGCTTTCTCTACCGGACTCACAATGCAGGACGCGGGGCGCGCCAGCACCCCTCGCTGGTTCGCGCCGTCGGGCGCACGCACGCGCCGTTTCGCGGCGGATTTGCATGGTGCCCCCTGCGGCCGGCGCACAACCCTGCAGCCCTGCGCTTGGTGACACAAAGTATAGCCCATGAGGAGCCCAAACACCTAGTCAAAATCTACGTATCCATATAAACATATATTTAACACCATAATGTTATTATATCAATATTTACTATCCCAGCACCCGCACGGGCCAAAGCCACTCCATTGCCAAGTCAGACTCATATGATTCCAGACTCCTTTCTCCCTTACTACACTATCCAAAATTTCAGCCTTCTATGATCATTTAAATTTTTTAGGGTAGGCCCCCACCCACTTCAGGGGATCCCCAGAGGTACGTAATCTCGTCAAATTACTACTTACCACTCTAACCCTCTCCAATTCTAACCCCTATACGATAACTCTTACACCTCCTTATATAAATATTTGAGACTCAGAGGCTGAGCCCGGCGGAGCCGGCCTGAAACCTGGAAATATAATCTGTATAGGTCTGAACTTGGAATATAATCTATCTATGTGTTAAGCTCGAAACAGTGTAAATTTATTCTCATAGGATGTATATAGAGGGGCGTGCCTCCGAGGTCGACGTGAATATATTTCTTACCCCTTGTTGCGGCTCTAAGTGAGCCGAACTTAGCTTACGGACAAGACGACCACCTGACGACAGACAGACAAGTCTGTCTGTCAGCGCGATGAGCGCACGCGCTGCGCCCAGTCCAAACATACACATATACGATTATATCATTATTATTATTCATATACTACTTTCTTTTGATTATTTTCTGATCTTTTTTTTATTCTATATGATTTTCAATTTCCTTATCTACACTAAGGTTATATGCGGTTTATAATCTCCTTATTCATTCTCCATATGCCTCTATTTTTTCTCTTGGCAAATCGTGTTCTCACATATATAGTGTTATGCAAGTATCTCCAGGAATTGATAATATACGCTTTGGGAGATTTTCTTTCGTTTGGGTTGAGAATGTTTTAATGTAATGTTATTTGATCGAAGAGGTAATTATTTTTGTTAATATTCGTTTTAAGGAACTAAAATGGTAATTAGAATTGTAAAAGGGTTATCCTTTTTCTTCTTTGGAGGAAACGTAGCTCTTTTTCTTTGTTAAATGCATGTGTATGAAAAACTCAGGATTAGTAAAGTAGATTTGAAATTTGATCAATTTACTTCTCGGCTAGAAGAGGGAGAGCATATACGAAAGCACGGAGAAATTTAGAGATGAACAGAAAACAGCTAATTCTGTGTTGGAATGATTAGAAACCCAATGTATATAGTGTACGAATGTAGAGTTTTCTATATATGTATAAATTGCAAGTATTGTTATGCCATGGGATTAAAGTATCGAGAAAGGGAAAACGTTGTTGGAAGCATTTCTAATTGTATACTGAACTGCAATGATGATAATTTAATCTATCTAATCATCCCATTTTTTTATATTGCGAGGTTTGGAGACTTGAATGCCACCTACATAACTAATTCATAAAGATAAAATTTAAAAAGGGTTGGGTAACTACGAGAAAATTCTCGAAATATCATAATATGTTACTGAGGAGTGTGAGACCGTGGGTATCCCATACTCAGGCCCGAAAGTTGTTTGTTAAAATTTGCCTTAAAAAATGAAAGAGTATTTCGTAATGAGAGATTAATGATCGTTTTATATATGAAACGGGAAGGCCAATTTAAACTGTTTTTCTGTAATAAATTTCCAGTAGGTTTAGGGTATATGTACAGAACTAATGTAAAAAGTAAATGCATCAAAACTGCAGACAATTTTATGTGTTTGGTGTGTTTTCTTTCTTGCGATGAATAGTTCTTCTGAATTTTTTAGGCTGTGACGTGGATATTTACTTATAAGAGATTTTAATTGTTGCGCAAATCCAGATATAATTTGTAAGTTATGCA
Source organism: Trachelipus rathkii (assembly GCA_015478945.1). Taxonomy (NCBI): domain Eukaryota; kingdom Metazoa; phylum Arthropoda; class Malacostraca; order Isopoda; family Trachelipodidae; genus Trachelipus; species Trachelipus rathkii. Next base: position 3,912 of record JABUQX010119509.1, on the reverse strand, counting down.
TTTGATTTACAATCAATGGACGGAGCGATTATTATTCTTTAGTAATTTAAAAATGAAGAAATGTGAGGGAATTTCCATATACGATTTAAGATTTAGTATTAACTTTTATGTTCCTGTTAATATAGAATTAACGAAGTATTAATCGTATTGAAGTTTTAACCCCATCTTTTGTCCAAGTGTTCATAATAATACTCATATATATGCCGAATACTTTCATTTACCCACCATCTATCTAAATATAAACAATTGTTTCCTTTATCGGCAGCTACTTTGCATTATATCATGATTGTTTAAATCATAACAGCATGTGAAACGTTTGGTATGAATTAAAATTTTAAGAATTAAAAAGTTTAGGATGAGAAAGTTTGCCGATATCATTATTGCATTTATTTTTATTTAAATACGTCTAGGCCCAGTTAATTTAAATTGTTCTTTATAACGGATGTGCCCACCTCTGATATATATTATAAGTTATTATATATACTAATTATATATATATATATATATATATTATATAAATATTTATAATATTATATATATATATATATATATATAATATAATATATATATATTTTATATATAATATAATATATATATTATTATATTATATATATATATTATATATATATGAATATATTTATAGTATATATAATATATATATATTATATAGATATATATATATATATATATATACTATAATAATATATATATATATATAATATTAGTATCTTTTCCAATTTTTAAATTATTCTTGTTTGAAGAAAAATGAAATAAAAAATACTCGAAAATATCAATTTGTTAATACACAAATCTGGTAAAACTTTAGAAAAACAATAATTTTTTAAATTATGGATTAAGAATAAAAAAATATTATAAAATAATAAACAATCACTTAGTTACAAGAATATCAAAATATAAACAAATGTTTTTAAAAAAATGGTAGAAATATTGCTGAATGAATTATTCTTGAATTTACTTCTAAAAATTGAAAATTTTGCAAATAATAATTATTAATATTGATAAATTAAATTGGGGACGATAATTTAAAGTTATATGATAGCATGAAGCAAATTAAAATTCAACTGCACGAAATAAAATAATTTAATTGAATTCAATATAACAAAACATTCTAATATTATATCAAAAATATTTCAATTGCGAATCTACAAGCAACAGTTGTTTGAATATAATTTAAAAAAATCAGATATCGTTCTCCATAATAATTTTAAATCAAATCATATACAGTAGACACAAATCAGAATTATATCATCCCTACATACAATGAATAATAAATAATAATAATAAGATAATAAAATATTACTGAAATGTCACTTCTATATCTATACTGTGCGATTATGCTATTAAATTTTACTGTAACAGTATATCATCATAGACCTTACAGTTCTTATACTAATCCTAAAAACAAGTGAAAGAAAAAGTGAAATCGAGAAATCTACCATTAAAGACATTTGAGATGAATTGAAACAAAACTTATATCTGTATATAGATATCTCACCTCACAGACAGTAAATATCTAAGTTTGTACTCTTCCTATAAGTAGTGTTACACAATAAATTCTAACCCTTTCTTCTTATTGTCATTCTAAAATGTAAAAAACTACTTAACTAAATAAGGCATTCTCTATATCCACATATTAAGGTCATTGTGATAAATTTGCCTTACATCCAGTGTATAATATAAGAAGATTATGGAATGCTTTGGAATATAGAGTCTGACATTGTCACAAATTATAGTTAAAGCATAGCAAAAGTTAATTTTTACTAAGGCTATAATAGTGAAGAACGTGTAAATTCAAAAGGATGATAGATAGATAAATCAGACCTATAGTCAGTAATAATATAATCTATATTTCACCACACAGAATAACCATATTGTTGCTCTGTCTGATGCTGCTGCCATGACTATAGACACTAAAATACAAATTTTAATATATATCAGAATTCCCAAAGTCCAGTTCTTAGCGATACTATTATGAGATTCACTATCTTATTAAACACATTTCATAACAGCTGAATTTGTTCTATCATCTTCCTATATGCTTACCTAACCATTACCACAATGTTAGTATATATGAATAGTGCTGCAGTATTTGGACTATACAAGTTACCTATATTGGAATTGGAGTAAGCTAATTTATATACATACTGGACTCTATACATACAGCAAGAGAATTCGCGTATTCAATATCATAGCCATTAATAATGTACCCGATTTACATGCCCGTACTTGAGTAAATGCAAAATCTATAAAATCGAGTTATTTCTTATGTTTAGCACATTATAGTTATTTCTCATCCTATGAAACAGTAGTTATTCACCAATAATTGTTTGCTCATTCGAGTTAACAGGCTGTAATTTTAGACCCTCTAGTATCCTACTATCTTAACTACCAATGAGTAGAAGGTTTCACTGATTTCTCTGAGTACAATAAGTTTTACGGTATATTAATAATGTATGAGTACGATGAAATCTCTTTATTTACCTATTATTTTTTTATCTCTTCATCCCTCTAATATATATATTACTATAAATAAATATATATATTAATATAAATTAATATATATAATATATATAATTAAATATATATATATAATATATATATATTATAATATTTTAATATAATTATATATATATATATATATATATATATAGAATATATATATATACTTATATAATATATATATATTATAGATAATATATTAAATATAATAAATTATAAATTAATATATATAATATAATAAATATAGTATATCGGATATACTATATATATATATATAGTAATATATAATATATATATATTATATATATATAATATAATATTATAATATAATATATATATATAATAAATATATATATTAAGTAAACAAGGGTTAAGTTAGTCTTAAATTGGGATCCCGTTAGTTACTGTCATTAAAACATCTAATATACCATAACCTAACTCTAATACCGTAAACTTAAGCCTAAACTTAAATATATTAACATTAATAAATATTTATATATATATTAATAATATAAACATAATATATAATAATATATAATTATATAATATATTTATATTAATCAATTAATATAAGATATATATATATGTTAATATTATATACTATATATATTATATATATTTAGACAATTTATAATCAGTTAGAACTCTTATAAATAATTATATATAGGTATATGTTAATCTAATGAGTATATATATATGTTATTATCAGAGTTATTTGACGTACCTATTACCTCCCTTAGGTCATATTTATAGTTGGATTCTAGTCCTAGTCATAGTGCTCACCTTTAACCACAGCACAACTGAAAAACGGTATCGCTATCGCTCCCCGCACTTATTCAGACAATGTAATTCCCCCTAAACTCATCAAACACTAAAATACGCCGAGCCGACTAAAATGTACTCTAAATTTGCTCTCTTACGCCGTCCCACCTACTTAACTCCCCTTCAAGCATAATATAGCGATAAATACTAACTTCACAAAAAGGGATACTATTAATAATTAAAATACTAAATAGTTAATCCTTACAAAAAAATATATATTATATAATAATTATATAAAAATGATATTTAATAATATTATGGGACAAATTTCAGGATTATGTTAACCGAAGATTACTGAATGGTCTTATTATAGTGACAAATCATGAGTGACATGACTGAAATGAGTGACATGACTGACATTAGTGACATGAGTGATACGATTGACATGAGTGACATGAATGATATGAATGACATGAGTGACAAATCTATGACAAGAAGATATCTATGCACAGAATGACGCAGATTTCCCACATTTTAACTAATTTGTCTTTTATCTTCTGAATAATTTCGACTTTAAAACCCCTTCTCAAAGCGCGGCGTTTCTGAAGCCTTACTAACGGCAACTGAATA